>JACEGR010004346.1:0-88737 GCA_014170235.1 Listronotus bonariensis
ATACCACAGACAATATTATTAGGAAAAACAGGACGCCACTAATTTTTTAATTTTACCCGATTAACCAATTAACAATGCAACTTTTTAGTATCCTGTATATTTTTCGTATCTCGGTTTATTTTTGAGAAAAAAAAATAAATTCACCTTAGTAAATAAGGAAAAGGACTATTTTCGATTAAATACTGACTTTCTATTTATTTTAAGACAAGCAATTGTTAATTATTTATTTCTGTTTTTCAAATATTTTTTCTATTGGTACTTAAAAGTAAAGTAAATTAAAGTGACTTCAATTTTTTTCCTTTAAAACAAAGCTAGCTACGAAGAAAATTAAGAAGACTAAAAATTTAAATTTTAAATTACCTTAGCGGAAAAATAGAAAAACTTAGTAAAAATTCTGTGGCGTTCATTTTCCCTCAATAATAATGGCTGTGGTGCCTACGGAGACGCCATTGAACCCAATAATCTTAATCTAGGTAAAGCTTTACAAACAACTTGTTAAATTAAAGAAGGGTATTACATTTCATTTAAATCGGGTAAAGGATTTATAAAATATTTAAAAAATGTCGACATTTTTAAAAAACTTCAACTCAGAAAGTAAGCATGTTGTTGCCTTCAATGGTTTAAAAATACTTTTGTATTGAAATTGCAAATGAAAATTATTTTGTTAACCTAAAAGTGCATATACAGCGTGTCTTCGGAAATTCTTACCAAATGAGAAACTTTTTAATTATTAACTTTACGAAAAAAGTGTCTTTTATAAAAAGTCCTGCTTGATAGGAAAGTATATTTCCACAAAAATATTTGAAGGTTGGATGTACAGGGAGGCTTAAAACTTACTTGTTTTCAAATTAAACTTTTCTTTATAAAATGACGTAAGAAATCACCCTTTAAAGTTTGGTACCTTAGCGTAGTTAGGAAATATCCTTTATTTTAATTTGGTAACAAGTCATTTTTAAGCCACTCTGTACATGCAACATTTAAATATTTTTGTGGAAATGTATTTTCTCATAAAGCAGCACTTTTTATGAAAATACACCTTTTTCGCTAAGTTAATAATAATAAATAATAATAAAAAGTTTTTCATTTGGTAAGAACTTGAAGACACGCTGTACAGTGTATCCGTCTAAGTTATCTACATATAGAAAACTTTTTATTATAAATTTTACAAGAAAAAAATATTCCTTATAAAAACTTCTGTATGATCTTAAACCAAATGCAATAAACAGATACTAATTTTTTTAGTGGTATACCAGGTATCTTAAAAAAATAGAATTTTGTTAACAATATTAAAAATTATTTAAAAAATATATTTAAAATTAAAAAAAAATATATAGAAACTCTTTCATTTACAGGAAAAACTTTTTATAAAAATAACTTAGGCGGAGACACTGTATATTGCTTTTAGTTTTATACCTATAAATTTAAAGAGAAATTTATTTCACCTGCCAAATAAAGAAAATGTTATTTATTTTCATTGCAATATTCCTATGTACGTAAATAACGTTGTCAATAGAAATAGGAATATCCATTCAGTGAGCAAAATCAAATCTAGTAAAAGGTAGAAAATTCTAAAACATTTTATTTACATCTTGTATATCTGGTAATACCATAAAATAATTTGAAATTCATACAATCTTCTACATTTAAAGACTGATTTTTATTGGTTATTTATTTATATTATATAAAGCATAGAAATTAAATAAATTGTAAAAGAAAACCCTTACAAAATAAAGTATGCTCTTTAAAATACTTTTATACGAAAGGGTGATCGAACTACAAGGCACGATGTTAAATCTAAATAAAACAAAAACTTTTCAGAAAGTTATATTATTATTTTTAATTTTAATAAAAGGATCTGTGACAATTATGTGTGATACAAAGTTTCGGTCAAATGCTCGCCACGACTTCGGTGGCATAGCTTTATGCAATAGTCCTTATTTTCAATGACTCTAAGCCATATTTGAGATTTAATATTCTTAATGTGTCGAATTATTTCATCTTCCTTTTCTTTAAATATCTCCAAAAAAAAGTTTAATGGTGTCAAAACACATGATCATGGTAGCAAATTAACATTGCCACGACATAATTACACGGCTGTTGAATTTCTCGAGTAAAAGAGCCATTGTTTCGTTGGCTGTCTTGCAAGTGGTACCATCCTGTTAAAACCACGTATCATTTAGGTCCATATTCTTAATTTATGACCACAAAAATCACGGTAACTGCTTGGCTCACGTCATTTTCGAAGATGATGATGCAGTCCATTAACCGCATCAGTCACTTTTTGTGGATATGTCGGCTTTTCAACAATTATTCTTGGACTCTAATTTGCCCAAATGCGGTAATTCCGCTTTTTAACGAATTCACAAAGAATGAGATGATTCGGTACATAAACGACATTAAAACTCAATTATATTTCCGAAGCCATAGCGAGCATTAGGCCAATATTTTGTTTTACATATAATAATTGTAATTGTAATAGATCCTTCTATCATAATAAAAAAGTATTAAAAAGTATTATTCTAGGCAGTAGTTATTTAATTCTAGGTAGTAGTTATTTAAAAATAACGTCCGTGGTGGCACTATCACGTTGTCTAAAAGGTGTTGTGAAATGCAACTGCATGTTTCAGTGCTTGGAAAACAGACAAGACAATATTGGGTTAAACATCCAGTAACCCGGCACTCACGGTACACTGGTATTTAGGCATAACCCTGGGTGAGATGTCATAAAGATAAAAAAAAAAAAAATATCTTTAAAAACTTTTTGCTTTATTTACAACAAACATAGTGCGTTTTGGTTGGATCATTAAGAATATTCTTTACAAGAGTCCCAAAAACAACCCGAAAAAATTGTGGGGGCGTTTCGTGGGGCGCTGAATCCGAATTTTACATCAAAGACGACCCCCGAACACCTAGTATACTGGATCCTAGCCGGAAACTACATCTTCGTGGCTTTTCCTGACAGAATTAAAAAAGACTACCCAAAAATCGTTAAGGTATTTTTCTTTTGAGGCGTTGAATCCAAATTTTATGTCAAGAGTTATCCCCCACATACCTGGTGCACCACAACCTGGCCCTAAACGCCATCTTTGAAAATTTTGCAGACACAATCGGTAGTTTTTAACGTGATATTGAAATGATGCACCCCAAATAAAAACCCATAACGATTGTGTCGGTCCGTCTTTGTCGACTATGTCTGGAAAAACCTGGGGGACGACGTTCAGGGCCAGGTGTTTGGAGAGTCGTTTTTGACATGAAATTCGGATTCAGCGCCCTACACGACCATAAAATTATTTTGTTTTTGCACCCTTGTGAGAAAAATTCTCGTGGATGACGTCCGCGTCTAGGTTAGGGCGCATCAGGTGTCCGTTTCCGATGCCATATTAGAATTCAACAACCCAAAAACCCTGATGCCCAAGTTTTTTTCCCCGCATGAACTTTGGTAGAGTCCCACGGAGATAATGTTCGTCGGCAATCCTAAGCTTCAAGTGTCTGGGGGTCAATTTAAACATCATTATCGTAGTCAGCTTCCTCTAAAACCCCTGGATACCCGATTTTGGCCAGGTCTGACTCTTAGTTACAAAGTTACTAAATTTTCCAAGAAGCGTCTGGCAAAATGCAAATTTTAAATGCATTTTTGACTGCAGCATTGTAATTTCTGGTTTATATAAAATAAAAATTAGTTAGGAAGTTTATATATTATTTTTGAAAGCGAATGCAAAAACCGCACTCCAATCCATTCTGTCCTAAAAATTCAGAACTTCTGGGCTTTATTGCCTCGACTAAATGTTTGGTTTACATTGAACGAAATTCGTCCATTTTTAAAACGTTTTTTGCATTTGTAATAATGTACTGGGCTATGACGTATATAAAAAACAGACTTTAGATCATAATACTTACTTTTCCATCGCTCTTCCTATACGCATCATGTATCTTCCACACCAACTCGGGTCCCGCGTTGGCAACTTGTTTCCCGATTTCGAAATACTGGCCGATGGGGTTTGACTCGACGGGGTCTGGGCACCCCTCCCCCGCTTCGTAGTTTTGAGAACATAGTGGATGTTGGCATTCGGTGGGAGGTCGCGGGAGGGTTACATGGCGTGCCCCCGCCGGCGTCCCAAAAAGGACGCCCGGTCTAGTAATCGAAACGTTTTCGAAACGTTGTGTCAGTGGTCACGGTGAAACTACTGGGGGTGGGGATAATCATTTTGTGGTGGTTACCTGCAAAAAAATATTTCGTTTTAGGATAATAATTTTTATTTGAAAATAATAGCATTAAAATAATATTAAGGCAAAAGTTAAACCTAAAGCAGAATACGGAATGATTCACAAAAATATCAATAGTAGTACAGCTTTATATTTTTTGTCATTGTTTTTGAGTTACAACGCCTCAAAGTCCGATTTTGTTTATTCATCGGCTTTTAAGAAATTTCGCTTAGCAAAAGATGTTTAATAAAAATCAAAGATTATGTACCTAGAAAGCCCTCTTGTGGCACGCAATCAATGTAAATTATTTATAAAGTGATGGAGCCTAATCGACATAGTTAGAGTCGGGTGTTTGGTCTAGCTTGTTAAAGCGTCAGATCGTTGAGCGCACAACCGACGTTAGGTGGGTTCGAATCCTGCCGGCGGCCAAGGTCAGAAATTTAGTGGTTAGCTCAACAAGACGGACAAAGTGCAAAATGTATCGACGCTAATAGCCAGCAAGGACTTAGGCGCCGGAACACACTTTGCTGTGTCCTGCGCAACCGTAAAAATGCGGACCCCACTCAGTTGGTAGGTTCGTTAGTCCCCGTGGGTGGGGACGAGGTCTTAAGTTGTCGCGCATAGGACCGTGGTTCGGAACCCACGTTAAGCTGTAGATCCCGTCTGGCTGACGTTTTTTTTTTTTTTTTCACCCTTTCGGGGTCATCCCACCCAGGTCCGACGACCGCCCCCTAGGTGGTGCACTGCAGCCTGAAGGCTTATTGTACCTTGACCCCTACTCCTTCTCATTCACACACCATTCATTCCATAACTTGGATGGTTGTTGCTCGGTCCGCTTCCCCGAGCAGAAACACCGTGTGCCGCTGCCCAAAACACCGCTGTCGCCGGACACCCATCCAAATTATGGGCGCGCATTCCACTGCTTAACTCCGGAGATCGACGCTCGCCGATACAACCGAAGCGCGCCTGGCTGACGTTACCCAGACATAAAAAGACAGGGCGCACAATAAGCCGAGTGGTTTCAGTGCATGGGTTATCCCGGCCCTATTCTAAGGTCTAAGGTCTAGTCTATTTTCCAAATTTAAATCATATCTCCTTAAGTCATTTTCCAATGGTCTGCCAACAAAACTTTGTTTATGGCTTGCTAGTTTTCTTTCTGATCGACTTATATCAGTTATTGTGGATGGTCACTCTTCAAGTTCTCACCAACTTAATGCTGGGGTGCTGCAGGGCTCAGTACTGGCACTAAATTTGTTTCTTTTTCACATCAACGACCTGCTCCCTTTTCCACAACAAATTCGATTAATGGTTTTGCTGAGGATAGTACCCTCCACTCCGGTTTTCAGGTTCCCTAAGCAATTTTTAAGCCTGACTTGGAGTGCAAATGCAGGGCGATAAAGATATTTATTTCACAGGACCTTAATTGGATTGGGGCGACAAAGATCTCGTCCAAATTAATGCATTCTAAATACAATCATGTTCCTTTTTCCGAAAAGATTCATCGTATACTTATCCTTTACTTATGAGCGGCCAAGTTCTGCAGAGCAAAGACATTAACCACATTTATTCTTGTGGGCTTCACATTTGAGAACGATCTTAACTGGCAACGGAGGGCTACAAAGATGGAAAAAACGTCTTTTTGACATTCCCGAGCGTGGATATATATATATATATATATATATTTAAAAAAAAAATATGTCATCCGATACGATCTAAACGATTTTCACAAGCCGAAATAACAGTTTTCTCTTACCATATTTCAAAATCTATAGCCGCTTCCCCCACCGATAAAAACGGTATACATTATATAACATTTTTTTCTTCTTATCATCTAAGCTTTGCAATCAAATAGGTCTTTATGACGCTTAAATAAATCCCCATTTAGCATCGTGGGCTCCTCTACTATAAAGGGTTTACAACAAAAACATACTTGCCACCTCGTAAACCCAACCAAAAGAAAATAAATCTTAGTCTAAACTTGTTTGAGTTTGTTTTGTCCCAATTTTTTGTTATTTCACAAAAACAATATTTAATTGTGGCAAGTTTTACCTCGGAAAATCACAAATTTAAATTAGTTTAACCGAAATACCCATTTCATTGAGTTTGCATAAGTCTAAGTGGTCCTGAGCTCTGAAATGTAGAATTTCCAACAAACCGATATTAGCCTAGTTAAGGAAAGTGCGACCAAAATCTTGAGAATATAAGTGGAAAGCAAGTTTGTTTTACAGGGTCCTATTAATTTAATTAATAATTTAGTTACATTTAATTAAATTATTATTTAGGTTTTGTAGCTCAGACAATAGCAGTAAAAATGATAATATAAAAATTCCTTCCAACAGATTAATGGTATACTTTTGTTATATTTATCAGAAATATGTAAAGAAACATAATTTCGGAACAAACTAATTCGTTAGTGGGTGGTTTTTGAGGGCAAAAATGGTTTTTGCTATTTCTAGCTAAACAAAACATCCTATTAAAAAATGTTAAATATTAAAGTTGTCGATAATTTAAAAAAAAACCTACAACTTATGTAACAACCATTTTTATTCTAACCTTAAAAATATTCTAAAAAGGTTTAGAAACTATTTTTACGGTTCTTAATTTTTCCTCTAAAAAACGGTTTAATTAAGCAAAAATTTAAATCTAATTTTCCTTATACTGTTTTCAATATGTAGCACTTTTTTCCTTAATGAATATTTAGCCGTTATTATGAAAACTTATTTAAAAAAAAAAGAAAATTGTAAACCGCCTTTTTTTCATTTTTTTTTAACCAAAGAAAGTTCGTTATGCGCTAAGTTTTTTTCACAACTTTTAAAAACACCACCAAAAATATATACCCCAATAAAAAAATTGCAAAAAATTAAAAATATTGTCATTTTTTTTTAATACTCGTACATTGTGTTACTTTTGTCGGAAAATTAATATTATTCAATAAAATTGTAATTTTAAAGAATTTTCGTATTTGAAAAGTTTGGAAATATTTTTAAATGTAAAAGTTGGATTACAGGTATTCAATGTGCCCCAGGATGAATGTTACAAGAGGACAAATAGATTAAAAATATTTAAATTTTAAAGTGACATTTTCGGTCTGCACTGCTCGCATGGTCCAAAACTAAGAAAACAAAATTTTACTACAGGGCGAGTTATAACTAAAAATATTAAAAAATACTTGGAATAAAGTACTTTAATTTTTTTTTAAATAGAACAAAATTATTTTCTTTTAGTTCTTTAAGTGATTTAAAGTGACCTGTTTTATAAGTTTTCTCTTGGTCCCCATGCAACAAGAGTATCAATAGCTTTATAAAGGGTGTCTCAACAAGAGCGCCGGATTTGAATTTGCAACCATTTTGTTTGTGCGAGTAATAAAATTTTTGTTTTTTGATAGCTGTCATGTACATACCACGCGAATTAAAGTTATGGAGCACTATTCGAACGAACAACGTTTAATTATTGTGAAAACTCACAACAAAAATGGGGAAAGCTTTGCGGAAATAGTGCGCAGATTACGTGTAGTTTTTAGCCGCAACAATGCACCACATGAGTCGACAGTTCGCCGGTTATTTAAAAAATTTGAGATGAAATTCACATTGATGGATAAGA
The DNA here is from genome assembly GCA_014170235.1 of Listronotus bonariensis. Lineage (NCBI taxonomy): Eukaryota > Metazoa > Arthropoda > Insecta > Coleoptera > Curculionidae > Listronotus > Listronotus bonariensis. The sequence goes on from JACEGR010004346.1 coordinate 7,804, forward strand.
AGACCCCTGTTCGTCGCCATCCTTGTCGATCCATCGAAAACATAGCCGCAGTGAGGGAAAGTGTGGCAGAGAATCCAGGCACTTCCATTCGGAATCGTGATCAAGAATTGAACATTACAAGACTCACTTTGCAACGAATTTTAACAAAAGATCTACATTTTCAAGCGTACAAGATTCAACTGACGCAAGAACTCAAGGTAAGGGACCATGAGCAGCACCGTGGATTCATTATTGGGTGTTGGAGCACCACCAAATTAATGTGGATTTTTCGAAGAAAATAATTTTTTTCGATAAGGCACATTTTCATCTAAACGGGTATGTAAATAAGCAGAAATGTAGAATTTGGGGTAGTGAGAATTCTCGTGTGATACTGGAAAAATCAATGCATCCACCGCGAGTAACTGTTTGGTGCGCATTATGGGCTGGCGGATTGATTGGACCGTATTTTTTCCTAGCCTAAAAGAAGAGATACGGCGCGTTAATGCTGAAATAGGGCCACACGAATGCGAAAAAGTTATTCAGAATTTTATAAAGAGAATGACCTTTGCCAGAGGTCTCGTGGTGGCCATCTGCCGGATGTAGTATTCCATGTTTTATCACAACTACTCCTTTTCATGTTGAAATATAAATACTTGCTTAAGTGGAAAAGGAGTGTTTTTCTTGACAATCAAATCCGGTGCTCTAGTTGAGACACCCTTTATTACTGGAAAATGTTTCTATTTAAATCACTGCAATTATAAAAATTAATATATTAAGAAAAATATGCTATGTTTTTTTTCGTAATTTTTTTGTTTGATATTTTTTGCATATGTATATTATATTTGGTCCCAGAACAAAACCGTCGCAGCGTTTGTCCATCGGACAACCATAATAATTTTTTAAAATCAAAATAAAAATGGCGTAGTGTGTACGCTGTCCGTAAGTTGGTATTTTTGGTAAATGATTGCGACCATTCGTCATTTTTTTTATCATAACTGCGGCCATTGTCAACCAAGTTTCGCAAAAAAAATATTTGGTCGGACAATAACCAGCAATAATACGCAAATATTTTTTTAAGGAATTATGGTGTTAAAGATTGTATTTGATGTAGGTTTTATTATAAGCATCAAAGAAATGCCAAATGTACAGTGCATTCCAATTAACCCCCATAATTCGGTAATTTGTACACTTTTTGAAATACGTCAATTTTTATTTTTAGAGGGACACATTCTTGTGTCAAAATTTACTTCTTGTTCCGAAACACCTCGTATACAAACACGTGTCTTCGCTTTTCTACCTTTTAATAACAATCAAACGTAACTATGGTTACATTAACGACAAATCTTAACTTGTCAATGTCTCGAAATTTACACTACAAAAGCCGAATCTATACTAATTCTTCGAAGGTTTTTTGTCGCTCTCTTATAGTAATATGGAAGAGTGAAAAATAATCTAGAATTTTGGAGAAATATCGCGAAAATTCCATAGTACAGGATGGCATAAAAGTTCTCACTGGTAATTCGGGCGGTTTCGGAAACCTTCGAAAGTGATGAAAGAACTTGGAAAAATAAAGGTAAATTATTTAAATAAATTAACAAAGTAAATTAAATGATCCTAACTCTCTAAAATTTTCTAACGTAAACACATTTTTGAAAGTCTGTAACATTGCTCTTTCCCAAGTTTTGGTCGTCTCGATCAAGTATCTTTACGGTCTTGATAGCGGCTAAGCATTTTTAGATGTACTTCTTTCATTATGCCGTGTCACTACTTTACATGGTCCCTCTCATGACCTCTGTAGTTTTGGTGAACGCCCCTTTGGGTTCTTCTCGTATTGTATAACCAAACGTTTTTACCTTATTCTGAGTCTTGAAACCTTGCTTGAATAATGTTCTCTGAACTTGGCGGTAATGTGACATTTTCTGCAAGTTCTGCAAGTATCACTTCTCGAATTGATGTTACATTACTTATTGGAAATCTCATCATAATTTCTTTATTGTTAGTTCTCAGTACCCGTTGTGGAAGATCTAGTACAAACTTCTGATTTTTCATACTGTAAAGGCCAAGAATATCTTCGTCCATGATATCGGCAACAAACACAACCTGTGATACTGTTGTTGTTCCTAGGGTAATTCTAGCTTCGTGCATGCCTTAAACTGGTATGACTTCACCATTGGCAGTTTCCAAAATATAATTCTCTCAGGTCGGATCATTTTGCAGTGGGCTATGATGTTCGGCCTCACGATGGAATGTGTAGAACCAGTATCTAGTACCATCTCGCATTATCGACCGCATACATTTCTAGGTACTACCAAGCTGGAGCCATTGTTCTGTAACCGGGATACCCTATTGTTGTTGTTGATGGTCCTTGGTAACACTTAGCTAGCTCCCGCCCCTTGAACTGGGAGTCTTTTGCACTACTAGAAGAAGCCTGAAAACTATAGCAATTTCTCTGTATATGCCCCTCTTTACCACACTCCCAACAACGGATGATATTTCTTTTTCTAAATGTAATTCTGTGGTCTTATTCAATTTGTTAATTACGTACGATTTCTTGCAACGCCTGTATTACTCTGGTCAAATTATTATTTGGATTGCCATCTTCTGGTATATAATTTGTTCTTCAAAGTCTTGCCTGAGTTCTGGATGTCCGCTTTGTTGTTTCAAACTGAAGTGCGTAAGCAACAGCTTCAGAAATTTTCTTAAGCCTGACCATTCTTAATGCGTTACGTATATCTGGATCACGTAGACCTTCAGTGAAACTGCCCACAGCTAGTTCTTCTTTTATTTCTTCCGGGTAGGCTGGATATGACAGATTAATCAGACGTACAATATGTACTTCATACTCCTGGACACTTTCGTTGTATTTCTGTCTTCGTCCCTGAAGGCTGCGCCTTATAGACTTCTTGTAAATGGGTTTTGCCGCACTTCATTTCCATAAACATGACAATCGATTCATAGTCGAACAGCTTTTCTTCGGGAATGATTCTTAATACCTCCAAGGTTTTCCTCGAAGAGTAAGTACAAGAGCTCGTGCTCTTTCTCTTGGGCTCCAGTTGTTGCCGTTTGCAGCTGCTTTAAATTGTCTAAGGTACGTAGCCCACGGTACCTTTCAGTCAAAAAGTTGGTGGTTTCATAACAGTTGCACATCCTGAGACTACACCTGCACTGGCAATATTTTTAATTTGCCGCTGTAATTGTTGTACTTCCTGTTGCATTTGCCCTTGGACTTGTTAAACTTAATCTTGGACTTGTTGCACTTGACTTTGAACCAATTGTACAGTCTGCTGTATTTGTTCTTCCAATTCTTCTTTAGCATCTTCTTTGGTAAGTTTTAACTCAAGCAACATCATTTCATATTGGCTGTGATAAAATTCTACTTTTTAGATTTTCTTTGATCTTCACCATCATCTATCTTAATTATTCTTGTTTCATTTTTTCTTAACTAGTCTGAATTTCAAGCTTTATTTCTTCTAAACTGGATTCATTTCTTCTAAACTGGTCTTCATTTCGTTTTTAAGGTCTTCTTGTTTTTTTATCATTAGCTTAATTAGTGCACATATTTTCTCCCTCGCTTCCAGTTTGCTTTCTGGTCTCTACTAGCATTCACCTGTAACCACTTCGGCTTCCTCGGGCCTCCTTGATCCTTTACTTTCTTCGAGGTGACTTTGTTTTGCTTCTGACACCTAAATGTTCCGAAACACCTCGTATACAAACACGTCTCTTCGTTTTTATACCTTTTATTAACAATCGTACATAACTATGGTTACATTAACGACAAATCTTAACTTGTCAATGTCTGGAAGTTTACACTACGAAGTCGAATCTATATTAATCCTTCGAAGGTTTTTTGTCGCCCTTTTATAGTAATATGGAAGTGATGATCTAGAATTTTGGAGAAACATCGCGAAAATTCATAGTACAGGATGGCATAAAAGTTCTCACTGGATAATTTGAGCGGTTTCAGAAACCTTCGAAAGTAATGAAAGAATTTGGAAAAATAAAGGTAAATTATGAAAATAAATTAACAAACTAAATTAAATTATTCTAACTCTTCTCTAACGTAAACATATTTTTGAAAGTCTGTAACATTATTTACGGTTATCCCCTCCCAAAACACACGTCAAAAGCTTAAACGGAAAAGCGGTCAAGTGGTACATCATTTTAAAGCTCCAGACGAGAGTACTTTATAACCCTAAAATATTAAGTTAATATCTTTACCTACTATGTAACATGACGGTACTTTAAATATTACCCAAATATCTGATTAAGGTGGCCGTATTTCTAAAACTAATAAAAGTTAGATGTACTTAATGTGGCATTTTCTTAAAGCTCTTTAAAAATATTTCATGGTAATATTAGTGATAATATACAGGGTAGGATAAAAAGTGTATATTTTTTTAATGGCTACCCTGTATTTGTTATATTATCAATAAAAAGATCTTTTAAAAGAAAGCTTTAAGAAATACCAGATTAAGCACATTCTAAATTTATTAGTTTCGGAAATATGGCACCTCAATCAAGTCTTTGGGTAATTTTTTAAAGGATTGCACATTTTGTAATAGGTGAAGATATGGACTCTATATTCTGAAGTTTTACAGTACTTGTCAGGAGCTTTTAAAATAATGTAACACTTGGACCCCCTTTTCCATTTAAACTTTTTGACGTTTTGTGTTGGTGGGGGGAGGGAATACTTCTTGAACAAGTGAAATTTTGACACAAAAATATGTCCCCCTAAAAATAAAAAATTATTGACGTATTTCAGGATTTTTTTATAAGTAGTATACAAATAACCAGAATTATTAGGGGTGGCTTAAATTGAAACGCACTGTTTATGTTCTATCAGCAGTTTAAGGTCTAAAATCTGTTTCTTAAACAACCCGTCACTTAGCTAACTGATTGTGAGGAATTTGATATTTTAAAAAGTTATGGTGTTAAGGATGGTATTTGATCTAAATTACTGTAAGCATAAAAAAACAAAAAGAAACTATATTTTTTGGACAGTTTAAAGTTAAAAGTTTTAAAAATGTCCCCTCGGACAAATCAGTCACTTGGAAAACTAATTTTGATAGTCCTTGGGATGTGGTATTATGGCTTAATAATTGACAAAGTTAGTTAGCTCTTGTTGGTGGTGACCCTAACTTTTGATCCTGGTTTCTAGGTTTTGAAAATGTGTACATGACGCGAATCTAATGTTGGGTATTCTATTTATTGCTGAAACTGTTTAAAGTGCTCTGCTTATTTTAGATTACAATTGATTGAGTAACTGCCTATTATTTAAAAAGAGTAAATATGAAAAAAGTTTATAATAGCTATTTATGTATCAAGGGCGTTACTACGAGCTATAATGCCCTGAAGGTCGGAAATAGCCCGAGGGCTGAATTTCGACCTGATAGGCGTATAGTCGAGTAAGCCCGTGGTGCATACAATGCTTTATGTTTTAGCCAAAAGAGGTTTTCAATGACTAATTACATTATTTATTCGCAATATAAAAAATAAGTTGCACCCTGTACCTGTATACATAAGTAGATAATGACTGGTGTTAAGTTTGACTTTGATGTTTCTATCAGTTAGTCAGTTGGCATTTTTTATTTAACGATTTGCTCAAAATGGAAGGAATTCCACAAATATAGAGAAAAGGCCATAAAAGCGACCGAAAATCTTTTGCCAGTAAAAATCAAGGCAACAGTATGATCGGGAGTATGGCATATTTGGTATTTGGAAAGATGCAAACGCAATTCTTCAAATAACCGAAACCGTTTTAATGGTATATTTTCAGGAACTGGTAAGTTATTGATTTTATTTTATTACATATGTTTGTATAAACTTGATCTTTATTGTGAGAGAAATAAAATTGGATAAGCAATAAAATTTCCATATTAGCGCATTAGGGCATTATAAGCGGGCATTATCCATAATGCCCGCTTATAATGCCTAGGTGTGATAGCAGGTATTATTGCTACCATATTCCGTTTCTAAGGTATTACAGATCAATAATAGATGGAGTAAAACCTAAAAATATAAAAAAAATTAAACCAGGAAAAGTTAATTGACCTATATACATCTTTTAAAAGATGCAACAATAATAATAGCATAAAGCAATTATATTGTTAAATTTGTGGTCTACTTCGACAAAACAGAGGCTTGATAATTACCTTTCGATCGACACGTGTTCCAGTGAATATAGTTTCGGGATCAAAATTGCTGAATTTAATATTAGCTGTATACATGACATATGTGTACATTATACCTGAATGGCAAATATTTGTTAGCTATTTTCTATGCCTAAAGTTTTTATTAAGTTAATAATAACATATGTTTCAAAAAAAAGGATCCGAATTCTTTCCTAATTTTAATATTTCTAAATAGGCATACACACGATGAGGCATTGCGTGCCTACCTGAAGATAGGTTCGAAGGCAAGACTGCGAGTGTCGGTGTGAATTTGCATAGAAATGCGTCGTCAATTTAGTATACTGGGTGTTTCTCAAATACATGTCAATATTTAAGAGGGTTATTCATCACTTACTTTATGAAGAAAACTTCCTATGGACATAACTTTCAAGATACGTGGTAAAATTTAAACAAAAATCAATTTTTTTAAATATCCTAACTATCCATTAACCAATTTGTTTGAATTTGGCAATTTTATTGATGGCATTAAGGGGTAATTTATTACTAACCTAATTATATTAAATAAGTCCAGTGGCGTCTCGAGAGGCAACTGAAAGATTATTTTCTAACAAAAAAACGGCACGACACTGACTGTGTAAATGTGTGTAAAATTTTTGTACTTTCTTTAGATTAAGCAAATGAAAAATACAGCTTGTATGTCTGTTTTTTTTTCCATCTCTTGTTTTGTCTAGAAAAAAAAACATCTAATTGTATATTTTTAGATCATAAAAGAAGCATGGCGGAATCTTTTTCTTTAAAGAATTGGGTTTTAACATTTTTTCATTAGCAATAATGTAACAAATATAATAAATACTTATTTAAATAAGTTTTATATCTAATATAACAGTTTTTACTAAAATAAGTGTTTTCGAATTTTTTGGTTTTTAAAAAATCTTAACATTCTGTATCTCAAAAGTTAAGACGTTGAGTATATGTCCATATAAAACTTTTTTCTTCAAATGAGTTTAAGAAATCACTTATTAAATATTAACATGTATTGAAAGGAAGACCCTGTATACCACACAGTCGCACTTACTCACTTAACGCGAGACTGTCGGTAATCTATAACAGTTACTACATAGTTTCTTCGTAACTTTTCGTAATTTTTAAGTATACTTTTGGGTTCATCATTATCAATTTATTTTATTTATTTTATGCTTTGGTGAGTAATTAAGTAACTAAATTAACTATTTTAATATTAAAATTCCACACACCAATAACACCGCTCTACAAAAAAGTATTGGAAATTGGAATTATAGTTGCTAACCTTGGATCTTTAGGTTTTTATCTTTTCGACATCCCACGAAGGCATATGCCTAAATACCAGAGTACCCCTGGTTTTCGGGTTATTAGATGTTTAACCCATCGATCCCCCTGTTTTGTCAACGTTATCAAGCACTGACACATGCAGTTATGCATTTACAGCACCTTTTAGACAACGCGGTAGTGCCACCACGGTCGTTATTTTTAAATAACTACTACCTAATTATGTCTCCCCCGCTGGGAATCGAGACCGGCGACCTCTGGCTTCGAAGATCAAAGCTCTGTCCACTACGCCACGGGGAGACGGATATCGTATTCTCTTCATTTAGTCGTGACATTCTGTTAGCACAAAACAAAATAGCCACTTTTCCGATAAAGGGGAACTTTATAATTACAACAACAAAAATTAGAACTTCAAGCTATATGATTAAAAATATAAACTTCTAGGCTACTTTTGTAAGTAAGACTTTGTGACTGGTTAAATGGCTAACCGCCAAGGCCAAAGAAAAAATACTGAAGTACTAGACATAAGGGAAGAGCAGAAGCGAGAAGCAAGTGCAGGTCTAAAAAATTTAAATAAAATATTTTTACCAACTGTAGTAATATAAGGTATATATAATATAAATAAATAAAAAGAGGAGAAAAGGATTTTTTTGGGAATTCTCGCCTAGGGCGCCTCAAGCAGTTAATACGGCCCTGTATTTGCAACTAAACTGCTTTTAAAGCTCGTGTCAAAATTACAAATATTAATTTAAAAGAATATTATTTAACACAAACTAAGTGTGAAATTTTCTTACCGAATACCACATGCTTAAATTATTCCGGGAAATTTGTTCTCGGCAACGAATATTTTAAGAAAATTCTCCCTCTACTCCGGCTCGGGATAATTTTCCAAAATATTCGTGACCTTGAAAAAATTCCGGAAATAAATTTAGCCCTAGGGGTATTAAAAGGTAAAAATTCTTTTTAGTAGGGTCAAAATTGTACATTTTTTAATTTTGGATATTATTGTATGCTGTTCAGCTACTTTAAAAAAATTAGAGTAGCTATATTATTTTTTTAATACAAAGAAAATACAGGGAAGCAAAAAGTTTAATTCATAATTGCTAAAAAAATATATTAAAATTTTATTAAAAAAAACAACAGTGGCATGCTTTGGTGCTTACTGAGACGTCACTGGACCCAATAATACAAATCTAGGCAAAGCTTTACAAGTACCTTACTAAATTAAATAGGTGTTTCAATTTGTTTTTTAATTGTTTATAAGGTCCCTAAAATATTTTAAAGATAAAGACTTTTTTTTAATTTTAACGCCCTGTACCATTACAATGAAAGCAAGTTTGAACTTATGTTTATAGGAACTTTTTTTCATAAATTTTTTTTTTTCTATCGACTGTCGAAATTTGTCACAAAAACCTGGTCCTCCCTGTATACAAAAAAATAACAGAATTTAATTGTAACCTAAGAAATACCCTCCTTACAAATATTTGCAGAGCAAAACTGAATATAAAATAAAAATTAAAAATTTACCATTTAAGGTATTTAGCTCCATTATGATATTAAATGTGTAATTTTGAAATTTAATTTTTTAATATTTGGAAAATAAATAAAACAAGTGACAAAAACCAGCAAAACATAGAACAATAACAAAATTTGTTATAAAAAAGCCTTGTAAAACTATACCCCTGAAATTGTTTATTTCACAATTTTAGGGTGTATAACTCTTACTTTATAAATATAAAAAATAAATCCTTTAAATATGGTATTTTTTTATGGACCCTAAATCATCCATTAAATTAGAAAGTTTTATTTCCAATAAATGTAGAAAATTTTTAAAAATAATTTTATGTTTAGACAATAAACCAGGAATTTTACCCACAAAATTTTAACAATAATAAATTATTATAACTTTTTAGGTTGCGTTCCATTGTCTCCCAGATATAAAAGTTTTAATAGGGTTTATTTCCTTATGCTGATAATAAATCCTTGTTTCTATTTTCTGTGTTGTAAAATTTAATGTAAAAGGGCCATAACAAGAGTTGGGATTGTAACATATTTTTAGGTGGCAGAGGTAAGCTTTCAAGGTATTTCTGAAATTAATTAAAATTTAAACATAAAATGTATAAATAAGAAAACTTGTTTAATTGTTTAATTTTAAATACCAAAAAAATAAGTTTGATTTTTGAGTAAGAGAGATAAAAAAATATTTTAAATAAATTTAAAAAAAATGATTTTTTAGACAGATAATAAAAATAAAAAGGTAGTCACCAAGAAAGTGTTATCCTCTAGAAAAAATAAGCAATAAATAAGGAATGATGCTTTTTGGTATGTCTATTAATTGTGGCCGTATGTAACTGTATTAGAAATTAAATTACAGTTTAAAATTATTACACTAAATTATATTAATTTATATACAGGGTGGCCCACCCTATTCGACACGGTCTGTAGCTGGATAACCATGGGTTTTTTAAAAAAGTAAATACTGGAACATATACAGGTCGAATAAGACCACAGTATAAAATTATTTTAGTCTATACAGGGTGTCTCAAAAACGTGTGACGTATCAAAGTTATATTTTTTAAATAGAACACCTATATTTTATGACGGTTTTAGATTCTACTTTTAAAAATAACTCAAGTTTGTCCATAGTACTAAGTATCTAATTTTATTTGTTTTTGTGATATTTTAATTTATTAATTACTTTTTTTTGTTATGGTTTATCCTAAGCAACAGTTTTTCAAATTGTGCATTGAGATTAGAAACTTAAGATTAAGAATTACCCTGTATATGAGAGTGTTCAAAAACATATTAACATCTCAACGGGCTTTCGATCCAATACTTCTTTATTTTAATAGTTTATTCTTCTTATATTTTCCCCTAAATTTTTGCACGTGTTAAACCTATTCTCAAGTAAGAATCTAAAACTCTTTATTATTGCGCAGATCCTTAGTACTTGGAAAAACACAAAATTTTGCATGGCAGGCAATATGGATTTCGTCAGAAGAGATCTACAGCAGATCTTCTTTCCTTCTTACCGCATAACTGGAACAAGTCTCTTGACTATCTAGGTAAATCACAAATCGTTGCCCTTGATATATCCAAAGCTTTCGAACAGGTGTCACGTGATTCCTCAGTAAATTTTCCTTTTACGGTCTTTCAACAAAAATCCGTTTATGGCTCTCTAGTTTTCTCTTTAAGTTTTTACTATTAATTTAGTAAAAACTAGAGTAAAAAGGGTTAGCAATGAAAATAAGGTGGCTTATAAAGCAGAGAGAGTTTTAGGTCCAAAACTAAAATTTTGAGATACAGGGTGTTCCTGAATATGTGGGTAATCTCCCAGATTCATATACAATATACAGTAGGGTAAATAAAAAAAATCGATTTTTTTTTTATTTACCCTACTTTTTTCTTTTATATTGTAAAAATTGGTTGGTAGAGACCTCAAAAAAAAATATCTTTAAGTATGAGCTCTTCATTTTAATAGGAAAACCCTTCGCCCCTCAGGTTTATATCTTTTCCTTATCATTAAAAAAAATATATATATATCGGTCTCTACTCTTTAAAAAATATCGTGTCTCATGTGTTTGTAGGAAATGAAATATCTACAAAAAAGGTATCTAACCATAAAAAAGATATTTAAGGTCAAGATTAAAGCTGGGATACCTCAAGGCTCAGTACTGGCACTAACTTTGTTTCTTTTTCAAATAAATGACCTTCTTTCTTTTACAACAAATTCCATTAATAGTTTGGCAGTTGATAGTACCCTCCACTCCAGTTTTCAGGTTCTCAAACCAATCCCTAAGCTTAACTTGGATAGCAAACGCAGAGCGATGCAAATATCTTACACAGGGCCTTAATATATTGTTGGGCGCCAAAAACGGAATCAGTGTTCTATGTAGCGAAAGAAGGCATCAAATACTTATTTTTTACTTATTAGCGGCCAACTTCTGAAGAGCAAAGATATTACCCACATATTCTGGGACACTTTTCCATATTTTCCCACCAAAATTGGACAAACAGTATAGTACTTAAAAAATTAAAGTGGATACGTGAAATTTATTTTTCTTTTTTATTTACCCATTTAACCTCAAAATTCGATTAAAAGTAAGACAAGGTGAGCTTTTAAACACCTACACATTTTAATGGCTCTGAATGTTATGTTCTTATGTTACTTTTGTTATTTTTGTTTCTTTAAGGTTGTTTGTCGACCTGGTGGAAAATAATCCGATTAAAAGTTTTATATAAAGGACACGGTGGAAAACGACGGAAAAGTTATTCCATTTTTCATTGTTTTAATTTCGAGTAGTAGCAGATTAGATATAATATAAAAATTTATTTTCTTGCAACTATCTGCACTGCGGATCTTTACATTTGAATTTGCGGGATTGGACTAAAATTACGTAAAATACAGGATGTCTGGAAGAGTAATGTAATTGAAGATATGTTCTGTAGTTTGGCGGATTCATTTAATAGATGGTATTTATTTGGGTACACGCTAAAATAAAATTAAAAGTACTAAAAAAAAACAAAAAAAAATTTAAACAAGTAAAAAGATAATTAAAAATCTACGTTTCGGTGGCAAATCTGCCACCGCTGTCAAGACAAATGGAATAAAAATAATAAAACTAAAAACTTACTATTATTTAGGTTTTAAAATTCAATATTTTTCTGTTTTTCTAGGATATTCGGATATTCTGAAAACTTTTACATTAAATGTCAAAACATGTTTGTTTGGTTATAGTGTCATAGTGACATAGATAACTGGTTGCTGGTGTATTGATTGTTTATTTCACGAAAAAGGTGAATAGTTAGTTAATTTTTAGTCTTCCTAAAGATACTTCAGTATCAAGCAAAGGCAACCAAGTGTTATTTAAATTAACTGAAATTGATGCTACACAATTATCTCTATTTAATAATATATACGCACTTTCTTTGATTTTGCGTTTTTAGAACAAGTTTCCTTTGCTAAAATGCTCGATGCATCCCAGTTTATTCTATGATTGTTCTCAAATGCGTGTTGGCAGATTTTTGATTTATGAAATTCTGTGTTTTTAATGTATGATCTGTGTTCTTTTATGCGTTTGGCTAATGGTCTACAAGTTTCACCTATATAAAATTTATTGCATTCGCAGGGTATTTTATAAATGACATTTTTGTATTTTCATTGAAGTTGTATGGTTTTGTTTTTGTTAATTGAGATCTGATTGTGTTTTGTGTTTTAAAGATTGTGCGAATATTAAATTTATGCCCTATTCGTTGAATTTTATTTGATAGTCCGGGAATGTATGGTAAAAATAAATTTGTAATAGGTCTATTTTGATTTTGTCTTATAACTGTAGTTTCAAATTTAAGGAAACAATTATTTATAAAATCAAGAAGATAATTATTTTGAATTAAAATATTTTTAAATAATCTTTTTCAATATTTATATTTTGATTAGAACAAATGACTTTAATTCTATCAAATAGACTTTTTACAACTCCCTTTTAACCTTTATTGGGTGATTTGAGTTAAAATTTAAGTATCTATTTGTATGTGTAGGTTTTCTGTAGATTTTTATTTCAAAATTGTTTAAATCTTTTTTATTAAAATGTCAAGAAATGGTAGTTGTGAGTTGTTTTCTTTTTCTAACGTAAACTTAATTGTTGGTTCTTGTGTATTAATGTGTGTTAAAAAATTATTTAAACAGTGTTCGTCATGTTGGTATATAGAAAAAATGTCATCTATATATCTCCACCAAACTAAAGGTTTATATTGATAATTTTCTACAAAATTTGATTCAAAGTTTTCCATAAAAATATTACTTAATAAAGGTGATAAAGGTGAACCCATAGCCATGCCAGAGGTCTGTTTATAAAAATCAGTGTTAATATTGAAAATATGTTGTTTTGACACAAAAAGTTAAAAGTTCAAGAATAGTGTTTATGCTTAATTTTGTTCTTTCGCCAAGATGAACATCATTTTCTAATTTATTTCTAACAATATTTAATGTTTTATTCACTGGGACATTTGTGAATAAACTAACAACGTCAAAACTTACCAGTGTATTATTTGGATCAATATCTATGTTTGATAATTTCTCTAAGAAATGTTTAGAATTTTTAATGTATGAATCAGCGTTGTTTACCAAAGGATCTAAAATGGTATGTAAAAATTTTGCTAATGGATGTGTAGGTGAGTCTATACAACTTACTATAGGACGTAAAGGTATATTAAGTTTATGTATTTTTGGTACTCCGTAAAAATGTGGTGTTTTACTGTTGTGAGGTATCAGTTTAAATCTTTTATTATCTGTTAAAGAGTTCTTATGTTTCTTTAACATATTATAAATTTGTCGTTCAATACATTCAGTAGGGTCATTGTTTATTTTGTGTAATTACCATCATTTAAAAGAGACATTATTTAATCATCATATGTATTACAATCTATTATAACTGTATCCTTTATTATTTTGGCGTGTACCCAAATAAATACCATCTATTAGAGTAATGTAAATCATAGGGCTAATATAATGAGCCAAAATAACTTTTGTACTTTTAGCTAATGACCTTTTAAAAAGAAACAAAAATAATTTTATTCATAACTTGTAAACAATTTTGTCACAGTATTAATAATATTAAGACAACTAAATTAACTTATTAAAATTATAATTAAATGGCTCTTTAGTACGTCGGAATTATACAGGGTGTTAGGGAAATAATGTTCATAACTTTAAGAGGTGATTTATTGCATTATTCTAAGTTAAAAAATTTATTTATAACGTATGTCCAAAAATAAGCCTTTTTGGACAAAAAATGTTAAACTTTATTGTTTTAAATCGTAAAATAAATTAATTTTGCAACTTTTTTATTTAAAATCATATTTTAAATTAGCCACATTCAGCTGAAATAAGTGTTATTGGAAGTAGTATTATAAGCAACTAATGAATATTTATTGTGTGAATTTTAAAAATAGTGGCAGATAATACAAAATCTTTTAATTTTGTGCTTTTTTTCCAACAAATTTACATTTTGCAATAACGGCTTAGTAAATAGGCATAGCCTACTTACATTTGAGTAGACATTTGGAATAAAAATATGTTAAAACGGAATTTACTTAAAATGTATAAAAGATAGGTATAGGCAACCTATATACCATTTAAAAGAGCATTTGGTTTGTCATCATGCGGTGTAAAAAAATACAGGGTGTTCCATTTAAAATAGGAGAGATATTGCAATTTGACTTTCTAAAAATTGAAATTATTTCTTGATCACCCTGTATAATCTATGATCTCGATATGACCTACGTATAATAAGCCAGACTTAGCCTAATCTTGTAAGAAATTTTAAAGGTTAAGAAGTTTATATTGTTAAAATAAAATTAATTTAATTGCACCCCTGCATTTTGAAAAAAAAATATCACAAAAACGAATAAAATTTTACACTTGGTACTATTAACAAACTTAAATTATTTTTTATGTAGAATCTAAAACCGTCATAAAATATAAGGTGTTCCATTTAAAAAATATAACTTTGATATGTCACACTTTTTTGACTTGACCTTTTAAAAAGAAACAAAAATAATTTTATTCATAACTTGTAAACAGTTTTGTCACAGTATTAATAACATTAAGACAACTAAATTAACTTATTATAATTATAGTTAAATGGCTCTTTAGTACTTTGGAATTATACAGGGTGTTAGGGAAATAAGGTTCATAACTTTAAGAGGTGATTTATTGCATTATTCTAAGTAAAAAATTTATTTATAACGTATGTCCAAAAATAAGCCTTTTTGGATAAAAAATGTTAAACTTTAGCGTTTTTAATCGTAAAATAAATTAATTTTGCAACTTATTTATTTAAAATCATATTTTAAATTAGCTCATGCGGAATAGCAATAAAAAATGTCATAAAAAAATTGCCACAGCAAACTATTGATATAGTTTTGTTCAGTGTATCGTAACTTTGTGAGAAAAACACTTCCGAACCAAAATAATGCGTTGGAGGGTGAAGGGGGTGCTTTTAGGGGTAAAAATGGTTTTTGCAATTTTAAGCCAAATAGTAAATCCTAGTAAAAAAGGTAAATGTTAAAGTTGTTGACATTAAACAAACTTAAAACTTATGTCATAACCATTTTAACCCTAACCTCAAAATTTTCGAGAAAAGTAGAAAAAAACTGTTTTTTCGGTTTTTAATTTTTATCTTTTACAAAAATAGTTCGAATAAACTAAAATTTGGAGCAGATATACTTTTTACCATTTTTAATATACTGTATTTTTTAATTAATAAATATTTAGCCGTTATTATAAAAACTTACTTAAAAAACAAAATTGAAAATTTTCAATCGCCATTTGACCTAATTTTTTCATCGCAAATGGTTTGCTTAAAGCTTTTTTTTTTGGTTTTTTGTTAACTTTTAATAAATGCAAAAAAATATCTATATTGTAATTAAAAAAAAATTAAAAAACACAAATTATTTACATTTTTTATTCTACTCAGTACACTGTGTAATTTTCGTTAAAACATTAGTACTATTTATTTAAATTGTTATTCTTAAGAATTTTTTAATATTTAAAAAAGTTTAGAAACATTTTAAAATGTGAAAGTTGAATTACAGGTATACAGTGTGACCCAGAATTGGATGGTACAAAATTTTTTAATTTTAATTCGTCATTTTGGGAAAACTGGTGGCATGGTCCAAAACAAAGAAATACAAAATTTTGATAATATTGGTAATATACAGGGCAAGTTATAAATGAAAATATGAGAAATGAACCAGTGTAAAGTACTTTTATTTTAAAAAATAGAACAAAATTTTATAAGTAAATGTTGAAAAAATTAAATTTAACAATAAAATTTTTAGTTAAAGCATTAAAAAAATGTTTATTGTCAATTTTTTACATTTTGTGCACTTAAATAAGCAGACAACACACTATCGAGAAACGGAACAGAATGAAAGCAAACAGAAATGATAAAAGCATATAACTAAATGGGAATCCGCACACTATCGCGGATCGGAATCCCGAAGAACTCCCATTTAGTTATATGCTTTTAAAATTTCCGTTAGCTTCTATTTCGTTTCGTTCCGCAATAGTGTGCTGTCTGCTTATTTAAGTGCATAACATGTTAAAAAATTGACAATAAACATTTTTAAAATACTTTAACTAAAATTTTTAATGTGAAATTCAATACTCTACAACATTTACTTATAGAATTTTGTTCTTCTAGGTCATTTTTCATATTTATAGTTATAACTTGCCCTGTATATTACCAATAGAAGCAAAATTTAGCATTTCTTTGTTTTGGACCATGCGACTAGTTTTTCCAAAATGTCGATTTTAAATTTAAAAATTTTGTTTTATTTTTCCTCTTGTAACACCAATTCTGGGTCACACTGTATACCTGTAGTTCAACTTTCACAACTTTTAAAAGTATTTAAACATTTTTAAAAATTACAGTTTTATTAAATAGTACTAATACTAATTTTTCATCAAAAATAACACAATTTACGAGTAAAATAAAAAATATCAGTAATTTGTGTTTTTCAATTTTTTCATTTAAAGTACATATTTTTGTGCATTTAATAAAACTTAACAAAAAAACGAAAAAATGAGCTCCAAGCAAACCATTTTTGATGAAAAAATTAAATCAAAATGGCGGTTGAAAATTTTATTATTTTTTAAAATTTAGTTTTCATAATAACGGCTGAATATTAATTACAGTTTTTTCTGGTTTTCTCGAAAATTTTTGAGGTTAGGGTAGAAATGGTTATAGCATAAGTTTTAGGTATTTTTAATGTCGACAACTTTTGTATTTAACTTTTTAATAGGATTGACCGTTTAGCTTAAAATCGCAAAAAAACATTTTTAACCCTATAAAGCCCCCTTCACCCCCTAACGCATTATTTTGGTTTGAAAGTGTTTTTCTTATAAAGTTATGATGCATTTAACAAAACTATACCAGTCGTTTGCTGTAAGGCAATTTTTTTTTGTAATCAGGTATTTCGCCTGGACTTAATAGCGTAAAATAAATCAATACATCATATTTATTAATTAACTGTCTCCAAAAAATATTTTTCTTGCTTATTAAATATATACAATTTTAGAATAAAAAAAAACAGAAAAACAAAATCCCTCTTTCAATTGGCCACATCGTATGTGCCATCGGCATTATGTCGGTAGGCAAAAAAATAAATACGTCCAATGGCAAAAATTGTTTAATAGTTTCTTGCATACATTAATGCATGTAATGCTTACACAAATTAAAATCACTTTTTTTTCAGTATGCAAGTATCAAGGAAGATAAACTTTTTAATAAGGAGCGCTCGATTTTTTATATTTGTCCAAAAATATAGGTTAAGTTTGTGACGTCAGCTTTTTGCCATATTCTTTTTTATCTAACAAAATAAACCAATACTCGCATACTATAAAAAAATCACTAAAAAAATATAAAAAAAATACCCTTAATAACGATTTAAACGTAAATTCCATGTAAAAACATCCAAAGGTCAGTGACCCCTGTTTACAGGTTTTAAAATTCTCTGTAACTGCAATACTAATAGCTACTTAATTTAACTATAAACAGTAAAAACTAAACATATATAAAAGTCCAATGAATAAAAAGTAAAAAAATAACACCAAAACCTGGAAAAAACCTTCCAGTATGATTGTAAATAAAGAATAACGGGAAAAGATTACGTCACAAAATTTAGGGAACATACGCTTAAATAGAATCGAGCGCTCCTTATTAAAAAATTTATTTTCCTTGTGCAAGTATCACAATAGGCTTATTATTTACGAAAAGGCTCATTGCAATTAGTGTTGGGAAATACGGTGATTTTTCGGTAACCTGTGAAACGGCGACAGTGATTTCTAAATCACCGTGATTTTAATCACTGCAGTGACTTAAATATACATAAATATTTAACTAAAAATGATAATATAAAAACAGCTCGGTGTCTGGCAACGAATACGAATATATTATTTATGCAGCTCTTATCGGTTTTCATTGATGTGCAGCATAATATTTATTGATTTTATAAAAATAAATATTATGCTGCAAATTAAATTAACAGCAATAGTACGGAATCTAAATTTTTGGGCTCATAACTGAAATAATCATTATTATATAAGGTGTGACAACAACAAGGTTAATGTGATATATTGCCATATTATTATGTAAAAATAATATCAAGTTTTAGGCTTTATTCATTACCTACTTTCAAAAATAAAAATAAACATTTTTTATTAATCGAACACCATTATAACATTTTTAACTTAAAATCAATTACAAAAAATATAGATATAAAAAAAACTTTGTTAAAGCAAAAAAACGCATAATTAAAAATAAAAATTTTAAATTCTTTAAATAAATAAAAATAAAACAAATTAGAGCTTACTTTTTTCCCAACAAAAATGAAAAATTAGCATTAAGAAAGATTAGTTTTTCAGCTTTGTTTGCATTTAATTTTTTTCTACGGTCGGTTAATATTAACCCGGCTTAAACAGTCTGTCACATGGCTTGGCGGTGCCCGTCACCCGCCACGTGTAAATAATATAAATATCATATCAGCTTAAATCAATGTTTTCCTTCACATATTATTTTAAATAATAATTTATAGGTATCATATTTCGATCGGCGCGATCAGCGATCATCCAATGCGTGTCGTGTCGATGCCGATTGCAGTATTCGTTTCGATCACTGATCACCGTATTTGCAAAAAGTAAATCACTGGTAGCGCCAGTGATTTTTCATTCACCAGAGAAATATCGCGGTTATTGATATATCGCCCAATACTAATTGCAATCCCGAGGAAACTAGACGCATTTACGAAGAACGTTTTCCTTATCAAAGGCTACAAAAACATTTTTTGTAGTAGTTCTTATTTTAACATTTTAACAATCGCGAAATACATCATGAATTTTAAAGTGTGTTTGTTTTCTGGGAGATTGCGTTTAAACAAAATAATATTTGGCTTTTCTTCAGAATTAAAAAGGGTTTTTAAAGTTTTCTATTCTGGAGGAAAGCCAAATATTATTTTGTTTAGATATCATGAAGTTGGAGTGGAAACCGAAAAGACATTTCTTTTTTTATTTATTTATTTATATATTTTTTGAGTAAATGTAATATACCTTAAGTGTTGGTAAATGAGAAATATTAGCCTTAAAAATACGTGAATCTATTAAATTACACAAAAAAATATTAAACTGTCCCATTATTTTATCACCTTAAATTATAAGTAAAAAAACCCTTGTGAAGTAACCTATATTTTAAAATCTTACCCACAGTGCTAACAATAGAAAAACGATTTAATTCAGTCAAACTTTTCCAACCGTCAATATTTTAACAATGAAAAATTACAGTTATTTCCTATCTTGTCTTTCATTGTTACTTCAAACAAAACTTTATGCCTGTTTAACTTTCTCCATTGAGATAAGAGATCTCTCCATTATTTCGGCGTTGATTAGGGAAATGTTAATCAAGGGACTAAAAGGTTTGTTCTTAACAAAGGCGAAGTTGGTAAGGTAGAATATATGGAAAAAAAGCTTTAAGCTGATAAGGATCTTAATTTAGTACCTTTTTAAACGTTCTCCTGTTTTTTTTTTTGTTTTTTTTTTCTAAAGTTAAAATACACCATTTTTACTAAATATTTAGCCCTAAATTCTTGTATTAAAAATTGTATAAATTATTTAAATAATATTTTATACAATTTAAGCAGTATAATCGTATTAAGTTTAGTTTATTTTTGAGCCTTAGTTTATATTTTGTGATGAAGGGGTATATTAACTTTTATTTGTTTAAACCCAAAATTACTATGTTCCTGGTAAAAATAAAGTAATAACTGTACGAAACATCGAAGTATTTTGTTAGCCACTATTTTATTAATTTATAACAAATCCCCAACAAATAATAAAAATTATGTTATCTACGCAATTAATTGTTTTTTAATAGTTCTTTAAGTGATTCAAACTGACGTGTTTTATAAAGTTGCTCCTTGGACTCATGCAAACAATAGTATCAATATTTTTATACTAACCAGAACTAACCAGAACTAACCAGAACTAATCAGAACTAACCAGAACTAACAATAACTAACCAGAACTTTTACCGAAACTGATTTCGGAAGTTGTCATGCGCTCTCCCCTAACTTTGTTTCTCGCGGCAACGCTCTAGGAACCCTTCGGAAATTGTCATGCCCCTAATTATGGCAATATACAGGTGTGGCAAATCTTTATTTGCCCTTGAAACAAGAACCCTATTACATATAACTATAAATTTACACCCTCCTTAACATCATAATAAACTAAAATATCGGCATGTTTGATTAATTCGGTAGTTTTTTAACCACTTATCTATTATCAGTAGTTACTTAGTATTTAATTCAGTAGCATGGTAGACATGCATGGGAATGCAAATTCATGTTGTATTTTTGTGATGCATTTTTACGTTAACAATTAATAATTTAAATGCATAAAATCCTGTAAAGTTGAAAGCATATTTATTTTTTGAGTCTAAACAAAAATTCCAAAAAATGAAGTAAAAAATTATTCTCTAAAAAAATAAAAAGAACGTAAAAGTATTGTTACAGACTTTCAAAAATGGGTATTATATTATATGCAATTTGCGCAAATTGATTTGTGCATGCCATTTGTGCAAATTATACTGGACTATTACATCTGTTTTTACAATCAAACGATTTTCATTTACATGCACCAATTTACTTGCACAAATTGGCATGCACAAGTCAATTTGCGCAAAATGCATAAGCATGAAAACCCACCTTTACACTAAGAAGTAGCAAAAAGTAGCAAGGCAATTGTTAGTAAAAAACTGATAAAGAAAATGGTAAAAAATGTTTGACAAAAGAAGGGAGGCTTCGCCAGACTTTGCATCGAAACAAAACAATAGCTTTTATTATTTTAGGTTTTTACATTTTTTTAGTATACTACTCTGATCGCCATATAACGTCCTTAACGTTGAATATGGCTATATTTTTAAATTATTTGAATGGTGTAAAAACACCTTTTGATATTTACGTCAAACAGAAATTCTGACTAGTGTAAACAATCAAAAATTTATATCAGACATACATTTTTGACCGTTTACATTAGCCAGAATTTCTGTCTGACATAAATATCATGCAATAACTGTCAGATGTAAACGTACCATTTACTTATACTCACTTTTTATTTAAATTCTTGATATTTACGTAAACCTTTTTTTTGGTTCTCAATTTCTTTGGCGTAAAAAATATATTTTTGCCAATCAAAAGGCAAATGCGAGGGATTTTTTTAAAGTATCCCAAAAAAGGAAATTTTTTGGAACCACGCGGCGGATTTTTATCGTAAACCATACTGGTATTTAATTCAGTAGCATGGTGGACATGCATGGGGAATGCAACTCCTTGTTGTATTTTTTGATGCATTTTTACGTAAACAATTAATAATTTAAATGCATACAATCCTGTAAAGTTGGAAGCATAATTGTTTTTGAGTCTAAACAAAACTTCCAAAAAAATAAAGTTAATGTAAAAAACATAATTCTCTAAAAAAATAAAAAGAACGTAAAAGTATTTGTAACGGACATTTTTATACAATGTGGAAATTTTTTTAAAATCTTAGTTTAATCTAATATTTCAATCTGTTATTTTATTCGATTCTCTTTGGTTTTCAAGCATTTGAGGTAATATGCTTGTGACCAGAGCCGTGACTTCCGGGTGGTGCAGGGGCGGAAATTTAAAAAAAGGGCAGAAATGCAGCAGTATCACAGACTAGTCGTTCCTCAGTTAATGGACGTGAAAGTGGCCTCCATCATTACACATGCACTTCCAACGATTTCGTTAACAGCAGATGAATTCAAACTTTTATAATTATTATAGAAATTGTACTTTTTATTGGTACATGATCTTTTTTAAATAAAGCAAACTTCCTAATTATTGCTTCTGCTAAATTATCCGCATAGCACCACTTAATAAGTTGTACTCTTTGTCAACGATATTGACCAAAACATAAAAAAATTATATTTATCAGGATTGGCAACACTTTGCAACACAGCAAACGGCTTGCCAGTAAAAATAAATTACAAAGGATTCTAGATCGATCCGACACCGAAAAAATCTATCACCAAACCTAGTTTCCAAAGGCCCTAAATTGATATTTTAAGTTTTCCTGAAAGTCCCCAGATTTTATAAATTAAATACACATTATACAATCACATTCTAACAATCAAAAAAAAAATAGTTAAAAAAATTAATACCATTTTTATTACTATTATTATTTTAATTTTACCCTGAAATTTGAGGCAAGTCGGCAACCATGTATTCGACAACTAAGCAGCGCAGACGCGCCTGTCTGGACTTCGTCTCCCGCTACGACACGAAAGAGTGGGACTGTAATTTCGGTGGAGGGAAACATATTGGCGAAGAGAAGGAAGATTACTAATCGACTAAAATAGAATGAGATGCAGACATTTTCCCCTCCCGTTCTGTTTGCTTTCTCCCGTACCACTAACAGCAGCGCCAATGCGCTCGTTTTATATCCGAGCACGCAGTTGCTTTTTGCAGGTAGGGGGAAGTTACTGCTTCATATATTTTAATACGTTTTTTTACGTAAATATTAAATATGTTTGTATTTGATGAATTTATT
Organism: Listronotus bonariensis; assembly: GCA_014170235.1. NCBI lineage: Eukaryota > Metazoa > Arthropoda > Insecta > Coleoptera > Curculionidae > Listronotus > Listronotus bonariensis. Next base: position 30,841 of record JACEGR010004346.1, read on the forward strand.
GCTTTAAATGCATCAAATACTGCTATTTTTACAAGAATTTTTTTCTGTTTAGGGCTAAACAAAACTTAAACAATAAAAAGCAATTCCAAAAAAAGATAAACAAATAATTTTTAAAATGAAAATATAATTAAAAAAAAAATAAAAAAACATAAAAGTATTTCTAACGAAAATTTATTATAAAAACTTGAAAACTTTTTTAAATCTAGTTTCAAAGGTGTTCAAAGAGACCACCATTTTGTGCAAGATAATATCCCAATCTGTTATAAAATTTGGTACTTGTGTTTTCAAGTATTTTAGGTGTTATGCATATAAGAACCCGACTAATTTTTTGGCGGAGTTCATCTAAGTCATTTGCACGTTCATGACGATCTCTATAAATTTGTTGCTTAAATGTCCCCAAAGGAAAAACTAATTTGGTGCCTGATCCGGTAATCTAGAAGGCCATTTTATGGTACCGTTTCCGCTGATATACGATTTGAAAACGTGACTTTCAATATTTGTTGAAATTTCCTGGCGTTATGAGCCGGACAATCATCTTATTGATACATATTTTCTTTTCATTGACATTGACATCCTTTAAATAAAAATGCAAATCTCCCGATTATTTCTATCTGCTAAATTTTCAGCATAGTACCACCACTTAATAATTTAAACTCTTTGTTCAACGGCATAAACGCAACATTTTAAAAGAAATGGCAGCAGTTTGCAACACTCCAATCAGCTTGCAAATGAACTCTCCGCTTCGGCCCGACGTCCGCGCAGCTTTGGTTTCCATCTCCCACTACTGCAGAAAAGGGTGGAGTGTGCGAGCAAGGCGTATACATACATATAGCATTATTGCATTTAAAAAATCGGTTAATATCTTATTTTCTGTTACTCTCTAACTTAAGATCAGCTTTTCTTTTTTTCACTTGTTAATTCCAATGGTTTAATAACGATTTTCCAGATCTGTATATTGTTTTATACTTGACCACATATCGGTTTCCGCAGAAACCGCAACCGAATATTCGGCCGGCTTTAGTTTTAAAATAATAAACGGTACGGCCATCTTTTGTTTTAAGATTAAAAGTAAGCGATGTCGTCGTTTGTACAAAAGGTTCGCCATCACAGCTCTATATTCAAAGAATTTTATCTCTTATTAATGTTATTTAGAACTGTTCTTTAGAACTTTTTACCATCTAGATCACAAATATAACCTGGAATATGCTTTTGTCAACATAATTTATTTAAAACCCTTTTAAAGCTGATTTAAAAAGTTACCATTTATTTTGTAATACGCACATACTAGTAATTAACTTAGTTACACTCTTAATTAATTTATAAAATATCCTCGTTGGTCTAATGTAAACGAATCAGCAAAAATTAATTTTAAACAAGATTTGATTAGAGTTGCTCTGTAGTCCGTAGCAGCAACACGGAAATTATTAATAAAATTGCCTTCTGAAACCGGATAAATTAGTTTGACGTAATTTTCAGTATATATGCATATCATATTTTAACAAATTATAATGTGATTTAGTCAGGTCGTTTTGAATATACGACAATCTTTTATAAAGTAAATAAATGAAAGTTAGTTCTGGTTAGTCCTGTTTTAATAGGTGCATAAAATGATGAGAAATCCGAGCCGAGGGGTACCAGACGGTAAGAGGTACAGGGTTGTTTAAAATGGAGCAAAGTTGCGCATTTTTATGCTTAAAAATATTTCGTTTCAAAAATTTACAAAGGACGCCACACCATTTGCATTAAAGACCAAAAAATAGAACAATTTGGCAAATTGACATTAACGTGTCTAAAGATTTTTTTTTCAAATGAAAACCCTCTTTACGGGCACTATTTGAAAAAAAAGGTTTTTGAAGAATTTAACCAATTTATTTGCGATCGGATAAAAAAATTAAGTCATAAATAAGAATCATAGCTAGCTTGATACAAAACTACAAATTGCTCTCAAAAAAACAAGTAGGGAAAAAATGTCAAATTAGTATTTAAAATTGCCTCAGGAATTCAAAAATGTTAAAAATATACAGGGTTTTCCCTTTAAAAATAAATATTTGAGTCACTTCCGCCTAAACCGGAAGTAACTAAAAAGTACGAAATATATAAAAACTCTTCTCTTTTTATATCATTTACTTATACCAAGTCTCATTTTGATATAATTGCTTGTCTAGTAGTGTGTAGATTCGTTAACACCCAGTATTACTCTACTTTAAATACATTTTTAAATAATATAGATAAGAGACAGGAAAGATCGAAAGATGTGTTCCGATACAAACATATTTAAGATGGTTTTAACCCTAAAATGAATGATAAAACAGTTTATGGTATTTTTTTTTATTGCACTTTTGGCCTTTTATTAATTTTTGGTAGGTAAAAAACAGCACTGCAGGATGTGCCCATATAAAACTAAAATAAATGTTGCATACAATAAACTATTTATTTTGATCTATTGTAACAGCTAAAACATTAAAATTATATTAAAATATTTCTTTTACGTAACTACACTGTAATTTAAAAATAGAAATAGTAACATATACAGGGTATCTCTAAAAGGTCTGTACAAAAAGCTACCACGAATTGCTTGAGTCAAAATATAACGATCTAACTCAATTTGTCCCGGTCCAAATATTGACCGTTCGAGCGATACATGGTGTAAAAGTTTTTAATTCTATTTTGGTTATTTTTAAATATTTTCTTTAACATTAAACATTTTGTGACAAAATTTGGTATTGAAAGGTTTTTAGGGTTGGGAATCTAAAGCTGCCCATATTTTTCCCATAAAATATAGAGGGAGCCACCTGCAGTCCTTTGCTTTTTTAAAATACCATGACTTTTTCGTGCCTCTGTATAATTTAACTTTATTTTAAAAAATTTTTTCGCCATAATTTTAGTCTAAAAAATGGTATACCTGGTAAATATCGATACGATCAACCGTTTATAACATATTTCAGATTAAACGTTTTACTCCAGACAAAATAAATCCCAAAATACAGGGTGTCAAATTTTCCATTTATTTTTTTTACTTGGACACCCTGTATCTCGCAAATGATCAACGCTTCGACTAAGGTAAATTGAATTAGATCGTTGTATTTTGGCCCACGGAATTTGTGGTGGCATTTTTTATAGAGCTTTGAAAAAAATCCGGGTGGCCCAGATAAAGCGTGAGGATTTATTTTGTGTGATATAAAACGTTTAATCTGAAGTATCTCATAAACAGGTTGCTCGTATCGATATTTACCAAGTATACCATTTTAAAACAAAACTTTTAATAAGATTTTGCTTTTTTAATTAAAGTCATAATATACCAAGGCTTCAAAAAGTTGCAGTTTATGGGAAAAATATGGGGTGCTTTTGATTCCTAACCCTAAAAAACCTCCCAATACTAAATTTGGTCAAAAAATGTTTAAAGTTAAAGAAAATATTTAAAAATAACCAAAATAAAATTAAAATTTTGACACCCTGTATCTTCCAAACGGTGAACTTTTGGACTAAGGTAAATTGCGTTAGATCGTTCTATTTTGGCCCGTGGTTATATTTTGTACAGACCTTTTAGAGATACCCTGTATACAAGGGCATTTAAAATAAAATGAAAATATAGATTTATTTAAAATCGTACTTTTTAACCACAATAACGAGAAAAAGAGATTTTCTGGAATATAATTTTAAACAAAATATTATTTTGAAAAGTTGTGGCTGTGTGCACGTGAAATTATGGGAAGAAGAAATGAAAGTGTAGAAAGTATTTTTTAAAAAGCCATGGCTTACCATATATATTTTTTAATCTTTAGTACTTATCCCATACGAACGTCAATGGTTAAAGTATTTAAATATTTTGACTTAAAAAAATCCTATTGGTGCTTAGTTAGCAACCCAAATTTCATGAAAATATCTAGCACAGTTTTAAAGTTATGAATAAAATACGACTTTTTGCTAAAACTTTAAAACTCGGTATAGCACAAAAGTTAAAAGGTTTAAGATATATAATATAAATTTTCCCATCTAAAATGGGCTAAGAAATTTTATCCTGTATTTTTAGTCATCAATGAAATTACAACCTATATATAAATAAAGCAAATTTCCAAAAACTTTTAAAATTTATAAATAGAAAACGCGCAGTTAAAATTGTAAGGTATTGTCTAAAAAACTGCATTTTGATTTGAAGCTCCTTAAATAACAAATTTCGCTAACACAACTATCTTTTCTGATAATCAGAGGCATTCGAACATTTTGCATAAAAAATTGCCTAATAAAAAAGTTTCAAATCAAAGAATTTTTTAAAAACATAGATATATTTTAAAAATTTAGAATTTGTAAATAACTTAAAAATACAAAAAGGAATTCCCTTTTAAAACTTTTTCCTGGGGAGAAGAGGACTTTTTTCGCAAATAATAAGAGAAAAATATTGTCAGGAAAATATACATCAGACGATTACCAAAGACAATTTAAGGTAAATCGACCGGATTAATTAATTTTCTGGTTATCTGGTGCGATCCCGGTCCTGCTTTATTGTCCCAATATTTAGGATCATTAAGATACTTAGGCACTATAAAATCGATTAACTTTCAGTTAACGTTTTGAAGGGACACATTGAATGCCTATCAGGAAATAATATTAGGTTGGGATTTTAAAGTTTTTAATTTACCTTTTTAAAATAACGTGTAAAACCACTGTATCTGCAATGAAAAATGCCGCCAGACTAAAAAATGCTTTTTATCCCGGCGTAAGCTTGAGGGACCACACTCTTTTGTCTTGTTTTGTTTCGTTTTTCTCGGTACCTGTTACCCGACTTATGTCATCCCACATCTTTGACTCTTGCGATCCTAACTTGGTTTGTTTATAGGACCACCGCAAAAGTGCACTTTTTTAAATAAAAAAAAATTAAAAATCGGTCCACATTTGACGGAGTAATTGCGTAGCATACACACAAAAAACATACAGGCTAATTTATAACCTCCTTCGGTAAAAAACGTAAAAAAAAAACAAAGTAAAACGGTCAAAATTTAAACGAAATTAAACATGTAAAAAATATTTTTTTATTAATAAAAAATAAATAGGAATAAGGGAAATTACTACAAAATATATTATATAAGTTAAACACAGACATGAAAAAATTTTATTTTGAAAAATTTCAAATATAAACTTTTTGGGTTGTTTCTTATATAATTTGTAACTGGAACTGTCGTTTTTAAAATAAACAATCCTGAGTGGTCATGAGCATTTATGCAAGTTGCATATTTTGCATTTTTTGCTTATTTTTTTTTATCTTTGGACAAACCACGAAGACTAAAAGCCTAAATACTAAGGTACCGTGGGTGTCTAAAGCGGGGTAAGAGGAAGTTTGTTGACACGGGACTTAAATACTTGAAGATTTGGGAGGGGGAAAGACCTACGCGGGCAGCAGGTTCCACATTCTCGAAACTCTAGGGAGATAAAAGAACGAACAAAGTGAGAAGTTCGGGGCCTGTCCAGTTGGACCGTATAGGGATGCGTACGCTCGGAACCACGAGTTTCTCTGATGGGAACCGTGAGTGAAGGAACTATACTGGACAATTCTTCAGAGCAGAAGCCATGAAAGTACCTATAAAAAACCGATAAATCCCCCACAGCCCGACGATGGGCAAGAGAGGGAAGCCTTTCTGTAAGTGAAGGATCATTAATTAGACGAATAGCTCTTCTTTGAATAGAATCAAGAATGCTTAGGGTTGTAGGGGACGCCATGCTCCAGATATGAGAACAATATTCCAAAGGGGGTCGGATTTGGGACACAGATAAAGTGTATAAATTAGAAGCGGAAAAATACTTTTTGGCTCGAAAGAGAAATCCAAGCTTTTTTTTTTGAAGCTGCCGTGGCTATAGATACAATGTGTTTATGCCAGTTAAGGTTACTTTCAAACGTGGCGCCCACAAGATTGAAGGTGTCTTTGCTCTGTAAAACTTGGCCGCTCATAAGTAGAGTATGAGTATTTGGTGACTCTTTTCGCGACAAGGAACATAATTGTGTTTTGGATGCATTAAAATTAACGAGATTTTTGGCGCCCCAATCCAATATTAAATTAAGATCCTGCGAAAGAGATATCTGCATCGCTCTGCGTTTGTTTTCCAAGTCAGGATTAATGATGGGTTTAGGAACCTGAAAATTGGGTTGCTTTCCAGTGACGAAAATGTTTGTGCGTCACGCTCCAGGTCTTGAAGCTCTTGAACTGCTCTAAAAAGTTAGTCACTGGAACGCATCCTTAGACAAGAAAAGAAAAATACTTTAAGAAATTTTAAATTTCGTTGTTTTTAACCTTTCTTGGCTTTATAATAATAATCTCTTTTCAATATCTAATTCCATTTTAAATAAATAATTTTAAAAATCTTTCCTTAACCATAAAATAACATGTGTGAAGCACAAAAACCAAAAGATGGGTTGGTGCATGAGGGGCAAGGGGAAAGAAAAACGGAGTAGCTTAGGTGCATAACACTTTACGTCACTGGAACGCCATAAAGTAGAACGAAATGCTCCTGAGCTACTCGGGAGCGCTCTATTTGCGTCACTGGAAAGCCACTCTGGAGTGAAGGGTACTATCGTCGGCGAAACTATGAATGGAATTTTTGTGGACGAGAAAAGGTCGTCGATGTGAAGAAGGAACAATGTTGGTGCCAGAACTGAGCCTTGAGGGACTCCAGCATTTACTTGTATGCAAAAAATCTGTTTTTGCATGTTTTTCAAGAAGCTAACATTAAATGCATATTTTACACAAAAATATCCACCAAGATATATTTCTCAGGAAGACGATTAAAACATACTACCGAATGTCCCACTTTCCCTTCAACCAATAATAACAAGATGGGGAACCTGGTTGAAAGCGGCACTTTTTAGTGCAAACATTTTATTGACATAAAGTAGTTATTTACTGAATTGTCTGATAAAACTTGCCAAGCACTTCTTGATCCGAAACATTGGATGGAAAACAAATTACTGTCTCAACAACCAGCATTTATTTAAAGCAATTATACTTGTGTTTTAGATGTTTTTCAAAGTTGGAATCAAATAAGTTGTCCTTAGTAAATCCTTTAAATTTAATCAATCCATTGCAAATATCTGTTATAGTGTTAGCGGGACTATTGGGGGAAAAAAGAAGGATATCTCTTTCTATTAAATCCAGCTCAAATTATCTCTGGTTACTTTGTAGTAATTTTTTTTACAAGTTTATTTGGTAGTTTAAAAAAATATGCCTCAGTCACGTCTGTTAATGTAGAACGAATCTTTTCTATTTACAAATATATGTACTTATACCAAAGATATAAGAATTTAGTGATTTGATAATTTATATTAAAATTTAGTTTAATCTTTCTATAAATACCATTTTGGTATTATACTCTAAATCTTTTTGTAATATATTGTGACGTAGATTTTGAATACATATAAGGCCACTTTACGTCACTGGGCAAATGGAACATCTTCTTGGGACAATGAGACCGGTAGACCATTAAAACCAACTTCGCAATTTTTTAAAAACCAACTTAACTTATTTAATTAACTAAATTTAGTACGGGCATACCCCCGCTAGGAGTAGCCCGTACGGGGGCGTAATTAAAACTTTAACTTTATATTTGACTTCACTAACTTCTTCTTATCTGATAAAAAAATCCCTTTTAATTTCTTTCTCTCTTCTTTAAATATCAAATTTTCCAGTGTTTGTTTTGCATTTCTTCGCTACCCAGTTTGTTTAATGTTTTTATTTTATTATTATAAGAGTAACCTAGAAAATTGTTTGATTTATACTTTTAAACCTTGACACCTTACGTATATTTTTATGTACCAAATTTCCCAATGTTAAGTAACCCAATTAAAATTTAAATTTCCCAAAAATGTATATTTTTAAAATTCCCAAAATGTATACTTTTTATACTAGGTGTTCACAATATTACTACTACTAATACATTTTTATTACTTACTTGTTTCATTTTATTATATATTTATGCATATCCTGGTAAAAATGCTTGAATACATATGCGCATATTTACTATATATTTAGTTATGAGTTTTATCCTTTTGTATTACCAAAAATAAAAATTAAATATAAGTTTTTAAAGTAATTATTTTATAATTTTTCTCTAACCATGAATACTTATTTACTTTAAAATATCACTTGTCGCTTTCCAAATAAAATTTTATTTTGCTTTTACGTTGTCACTTGATACCTTGCTAAATTTGTTTTACAACCCGACTTTCAATCCGACTCTACAGACTACAAGGATCCTAAATAAATAAAAATATCTCCGTTTAATGTTTCATTTAAGAAGAAATGGAACAATTTAGACTTTAAATACGGCTGAACTTTTACTTAAAAGGTAAGAAAAATCTATTTTTTAAATTGCCTTAAAATCATTTTAAATTGCAAACTGGCTCTTGGTTGAAACATTTGATTAATTAGACTTTGTAAAGGGTAATAGAGAAGTAGTCTATGTACTAATTAATTTATAGCGCATTAGTGTGTCCCTTATTTCCCAAATCGATGTTTTTTAGCGATCGCCCCCTGAACTTTTAGTTTATAGTTTAAAAAAAATCCAATGTAAAAATAAACTTAATTCATAATTTAAGCCGTGCTGATATCATGTTGCTTTTCCCATTTAAATAACATGGGATTTTTGTACGTTGTTCTTTTTTTGTTCTCGGATACAAATAAATGAAAAAATCTATTTATCACATATTCTGATTTTTACGCTCTAAAAAAAAGTTCTTTTGCGCATTTTCGATCAAGTCATTCCTTTAAGAGTTATTTAGCATCAAACGTTGAAAGAAGATTAAGTTGTGGCCATCATTGGGAATTTAATAGTAAACCGACATTTTTTAAATAAAACACTTTGTATATTACATCACCAATAAATAGATATTTTCAAGAGCTTTAAGAAAATAACACATTTGATACATCTATCTCTTATAGTTTAAAAAATATGGCCATTCAAATCTAAAAATTATGTCAAATTTTCATATCTTCACCTCTAAGCTATGAGCACTAAGTTTAGTGTCGAAGATAACATAGACTCTCTATCCACTATTTTTTAGATTTGAATGGCCATATTTCCAAAACTATAAGATATAGACCTATCAAATGTGGTATTTTCTAAAAACTCTTTAAAATATGTATTTATTGGTGATGTAATATGCAGTGTGTTTCATTTGAAAAATTGCCGGTTTATTATTAAAGGATGGCCACAACCCAATCTTAACTCAACGTTTGACGCTAAATAACTCTTAAAGCAGTGACTTAATCAAAAATTCGCTTTATTATGTTCTTATATTGTCATTCGATACCCTGCTGAATTTGTTTTAAAACACATTTATCCCAACTTTCATTCCGATACTACCAACCAAAAAGATCCTAAATAAATAAATATATCCCCATAGGTGTTTTATTAAAAAAAAATGAAGCAATTTAAACTTTAAATACGGCTAAAACTTTTACTCAAAAGGTAAGAACAATTTACATCTAAAATTATTTTAAATCGAACACTGGCTCTTGGTTGAAACGTGACAATTTAGACCAATTATACTTCGTTTAGGGTAATAGAGAGGTAGTCTACGTGCTTAGTTATTCACAGCGCACACTTCTGGGATAAAAATTTGTTACTGCAATATACTATACACTAGACTGGGACAACACACAATTTTTTTACGATACTGTAAAAATATTATTTATAATGAGAAAAAAATGTGAAATGTAAAGCCCCTATCTTTTAGAAATCAATCATCGCGACTAGCAGTCTTTTAACATTATTCTTCTTTTTATGCAAAACTCGCAAATTGTTGATCTAAAAATTTAAAACACATTCTTAAAGAAAATTAAATTTTATACAAAAAAGCTATCTTCGTATATTGCCATCAAATAAGCTTTTTTCGGGGTTTAAACATTAAACTCTTTATTCAGTTTTGTTCTTTTGAGTTCAGATATTTATTACTACTAAAAATATATATTAAAATAAATCCAACATATACTTTTAAAAGAACTTTAATGCGCTAAAAAAGACATCTTAACATTTTTTAATAAATTCACTTCTTTAAACGTTGTTCTGATTAGTTTAGTAGTTCAAACCCCCATTACATGAGAACGGTTTATTTTTTTTTTTATTGTGTGTTGGTAAATATTTGTAGATCAACTCCAAAATAAACTATATATTTATTTTGGAGTCATGTATTTTATTGAATAGTAATTAAGGTGAGAAAAAGGTAAAAAACCAAAATATTGAAAATTGACATAAAATGTTAACCTAAGTGTACGAAATTTTATTTTCGTCACTGTACCGGAATTTTTTTTAAATTTAAAAATTTACCACAGCTTTTTTATAAAATTAGGAAATAAAATGTACTAATATATTAGTATTATCATGTATAATAAAAAAATGAGTATTGACACTATACAGAGTTTTTTTTAGGCAGAAAGCCTAAATACTAACGTACCATGGGTGTCTTAAGCAAGGTAAGAGGAAGTTTGTTAACACGGGACTTAAAAACTTGAAGATTTGGGGGAGAAGGAAAGACCTCCGCTGGCAGTAGGTTCCACAGTCTAGAAACTCTGGGGTTAAAAGTCTAGAAACTCTGAGAATAAAAGAACGAACGAAATGGGAAGTTCGGGGCCACAGAGTCACTCAAAAATTTTAAAACATAGCCTTGACCTAATTTCTTTAGGCAACCATACGGAAATACCTTTGTTTAAATACTATCTTTAATATAAAACAGTTTTTATTAGGTAAACAGATGGGTGAAGGTCGCTTCCCATTCGGATCTATGGCTACTGGTATTATTTTGATTTTTTCGTTTGCTAACAAACACGTTACCCCGTTGCTCCACAAACATGTGTTTTTGAAACCAAGACGCAAAAACCCAAAGACATTATTTAAAAATACATTTATCTTAACATCAGACCCTTTTATAAACTAAAAAGGTCCTAAATAAATACAAATATCCCCATTTTTGTGAAGAATAGAGCAATTTAGTCTCGTTATTTATAAAGACAGCTTTGAATGCGAAGAAAAATTTTGCTGTAAAGAAAGAAAATTTAAATTTTAAATTAGCTAGAAGTTTCCAGGCTAACGTTACCTTTAAATAGGGCAAATTAAGCTATTTTCTTTTTATGAAGCTAATTAAATACTAGAAAAATACGCTTAAGTAAGTTTTTAAATAATTTTTAGTTTTTAAACCAAAAAACAGAGTAAAATAACATTTTAGGCACTAAATTTGAGACACTTTAGAATAGAATATTTCCAAGCATAAGTTTGTAATTTGTTTTTTGAGGTTCTAAGTAAGGGATCCCTGGACCATTTTTCCAAGTCATTACTCACAAGCTAATTTTTCGTAAGTAGCTTTATTTTGACAAGACGCCCAACTTTTGTCCTTACAACAATTTTTGTTAGTGGTAGCTTACAGGGGTAGCAGGAATTTAATGTGTTGATTTGACAGATATCAAAAATTTATTACAATCAGGACTTTTCTCTGTTAATTTTTATAAATATTATCTAAATAAACCGAAAAACATTTGTCCTACCAAATGAAAGGTTTCATCCAAGAGTCCCCTACCACCAACATGTATGATAATGGTATAAATAATATTTATATAATTTAACGCCCAAGTTTTAAGGAAAAAGTTGGGCGTCTCGTCAAAATTAAGCTACTCACAAAAAATTAGCTTGTTAGTAATGACTTGGAAAAATAGTCCACGAATCCCTAACTAATGGTATTTGTCACAAGATGAGATTTATACTCTTTTAAGAGGCTTTGAATATTAGCTTTTTTTTTTCACCCTTTCGGGGTTATCCCACCCAGGTCCGACGGCCGCCCCCTAGGTGGTGCACTGCAGCCTGAAGGCTTATTGTACCTTGACCCCTACTCCTTCCTATTCACACACCATTCATTCCATAACTTGGATGGTTGTTGCTCGGTCCGTCTGTTAACCCCCGCCGGTCACCCATCCAAGTTATGGGCGCGCACTTCACTGCTTAACTCCGGAGATCGAATATTAGCTTTGTTCGCGGGTCTAGTAATGAACCGATTCTGAACCAGAATCGAACTGGTTTAGAATTGTTTTAAAGCGCATGTCTAGTTATTTATTAGTTCGGAATTTTTATTTACCGCGAACGATTTTCTATACAGCTGAAGATGTATTTTAACCTTGCCTTTTGGTTAGGATTTTTCATAGTTAAATTGGATACTACACAAAAAAAAATTAAACAAAAAGGTAAATTGTTCTACTGTCGAAAGCCACTCGAGAGGTATCTCGGCGGACGACGAGGGATTCCCTGCTTCCTCCCGTTTTTAACATAAGTATGTGTATTTAACTAAAGATAAAATTCAAACAACAAAAAATGGTAAAATCTTGCAATATTGTCTATATTTTTTAATTAAATCTTTATTTATTTTATTGCATACATACATTCATACAGAATACAATTAAAAATCCTTTGCTTATATACGCTCAGAATAACAAAAATATAAAAAAAATATTCAACAGGTATATTAACCCGCATAAAAAGTGGCAGAAATAAATAAACTGTAATACAACGGTTTATTTCTGTACCACAAAAACAGAAAACAGCTGACCATGTCGACAATGCGCATGAAATTCCGAACTGAACTTTTAGTTCCAACAAAAATCCCAGGACTGCTAATCAGGTTAATGAACTGATTCCATTGTAACACGCGAACACAGAACTGTTACTAAAAATTCAGGATTTTACTAACCGCGAACGCTGCTTTTTTCACTGCGCATGCGAATAGTCCCAGAACCGGTTCAGAATCGAACCCGCGAACAAAGCTATTGAGTCATATTACGTGACGTCATATCGAGATAAAGGCAGGTCATGTATTATGACCAAAAAAAAATGTTGACGTGAAAATATTTATTAAACTGCTTTATTATAGTGATACAACTTCAAACGTACAGGAATTTACATATTTAAAACTTACATTAAATACCCCAATCAGCTTTACCTAGTTCTTGTTTCATTTGAGAATAATTTTTCGTTCCCAAGATACAGGCTGTTAAGCTTTTCAAAAAACCTAAAAATTTCTAAGTAACTTTTTTACACAGTACTTATCAAATTATACATAGCTAGGCAACATAGCGACAAGTGTCAAAATAAATTGGAGTACTATATGTAGAATTTTATACATAATTTAATATTTTTACGACATAAGGTAACTCTAATACTTTTATATAAACATTTTTATCATATCCTGATGGACACCAGAAATATTGGACTTTTTCGATCAATGAGCATGATGTTCAGAAGTATCTGCTATTTACAGAAAAAAAAATTGTAATTGCAAAACATAAAGGTTTAGTAAGAAAAATTGCAATTTATTTATTTATTTACTTTTAGGTTTTAAATACCCGCTAAAACGTACATTTTATCATGGCGCCGCTGTTTATATACTTATTTGTGACGTCACACAGGGGAGCGTTTTCCCTCACACAAGCTGTTAGTTAGCATGGCAAAAGGGCAAGACCTCTAGTCGGAGTATGCTTCAAAGACTGTTTTAAGGAGAAAAAGCAAAAAAAAAAATATGTTTGTTTTATCGCTTCGTTTAGTTTAAAACCACATCTCGCTATTTTTACCGATTTACAATATAACAATTTAAAAAATTATCTTATTTGACGTTATAAAGTCAACGCATCCCAGAAAATTGTATTTGCATAGCACAATTCATAAACGTACAAATTTTATTTTCTAACCTAACCCTTTTTTATTTGTTTTTTATTTTTCTGCACCAATGTTATTATTTTTTATTAACACGCTTTTATTAACTTGGGTTGTAACTATCTATCTATGTAACGGAATCTTTGAGCCTAATTTTAACCAACTTCCAGCGTTTCGATTTCTTTGAAACTTTGCACACGTGTCAAGGACCGATGAAGATGCAATAATTTAAAAACAGTATCCCGTTATCTTTTTTGGATCGTCAGGAAAAAAAATTCAATTATATTATAAAAACAACACCTAGGTCGCCATCTGTTGGCAACATTTCAAACTTTGCTATTAAATGAAGAAGAAATTTTTTAGTTTTTACACAATTTGGTTAGTTGCACCATTGGTGTTCAATTTTTATGAACAATAAAAATATAGGGTTAGTTGCACCATTGGTGTTCAATTTTTATGAACAATAACAGTTAATAAATGCCGTTAACACGCTTTTTTATTAACTTGGGTTGTAACTATTTGGCTATGTAACGGAATCTTTGAGCCTAATTTTAACCAACTTCCAGCTATTCGATTTCTTTGAAACTTTGCACACGTATTAAGGAAACATGACAATGCAATAATCTGCAAACAGTATCCCGTTATCTTTTTTTGGATCGCCAGGAAAAAAAATTCCATTATATTATAAAAACAACACCTAGGTTGCCATCTGTTGGCAACATTTCAAACTTTGCTATTAAATGAAGAAGAAATTTTTAGTGGGTTGCAATATATTGGCAACGGTCCAAACATTGCCTGGATTGCCATCTGTTGGCAAAATTTCAAACTTTGCTACTTAATGAAGAAGAAATTTTTAGTGAGTTGCAATCTGTTGGAAAAATTTTTAAAATTTGCCACTCTTGTTCATTAAAAAATTTTTCGCCATTTTGTCAAGAGTAGCAGAAACTAAAAATGAAAAATAATTAATAGTTTAAAAAAACTAAAAACACGCTTTTATATGCAATCGAACTAAAATTAGAAAATAATTTTTCATTAAAAAAAATATTGTCATTTCATAGTAAAGCGTGGGGTGATAAATATATTAAATGTTATAATTATTATATTTTCAAATATCTATGATGGAAAAGTTATGAAAAAATAGTAAAATGCACCCCACGCTTTTTACTATGAAATGACAATATTTTTTTTAATGAAAAATTATTTTCTAATTTTTAGTTCGGTTGCATATAAAAGCGTGTTTTTTTAGTTTTTTAAACTATTAATTATTTTATTTACAGGCAATTTTATTTAAAACAAGAAACTGTAAAGTGTATAAATAAGTCTTGTGCGGTCCCTCAATGTTATAACACATCAAATCAATTTAGAATTTGTGACTTTCAACGAATTTTTATATACTCCTGACGTCATTCGCTCTAATTGGTGTCTACAGATTTATGGCGGGCTTTTTAATTTTATGGATACCAGTTCTTTATAACCCATAAATGTTACTTTATACGATAAAAACAAAAATAATAGTCATTTTTGAATGTTGTCATTGCGCCATTGGACTACACTGTATAAACCCAACAAAATAATTATCCTTTTAAGCCTTAATTTAGTTTCTGTCTTTACCCAATATTTTTTTTTCCATATAACATATTTGAAAAAAAACAACATTGCAGAATATTCTGACAGACCATATTAAAATTCTTTCTGTGTTTCCAAATTGCTTTTAAATTTTCGTGGATTTTTCGGACGCAATACGAAGATAAGATTGATTTTTTTTTCATCTTTTTTATTTTGTTTCAATACCTTGTTTGATCTCGTTTAAAATTTTAAGATTAGATAAACATTTTATTAAAAATATTTGTAAAATCTTGTAAAATTGTGGTGCTCGGGAACGAACATAAATTCTTTTTAGTATACTGCTTGAGCAAGCAGTTTTGGTACATCGAGTAATAGAATAACAAAACAAGCAGTATTAGTCACGCATGTTTACATGGCGGTATTTAGTTAGATTTTCTGTTTTCCTTACATTGCCTATGTATTATGTTATTTAGCTCAACCTGTATATAGTAAATTAATAAGATTATTTTTCATTTTTAGAATTAATATTTTATGACTTGTTCAGACACGGCTAGTAATTTGAGTCGCAGTAGTAATTAAGTATTCTCGTGCATGTGGACAGCTACTTCACTAAACTACTTTTTAATTTTTCTGTCCACACGCACGAGAATACTTAATTACTCGCTACTCGACTAAGTAACTAGCCGTGTCTGAACAAGGCATTAACTGCTTTATGGTAAAATCCGCTGCATTAAAAACATTATATTTTCTAAAAATTTCCCTTAAGAATACCAATTTTTAAATTTGGTATTATACCAACGTAAACATATCAAATCATCTTTAAAAACATAGTTGATGCGCTATGCCAATGACGCAAAAGAAATTCCTCTGCTTTTTTCTAATAATATACTAGTGGTAGGGGAGCCCAGAGGGGATTTTGGATTTATTACAGCGCGGCAGATTAATAGAGCATCATACCTGGCAATACCCGGTTAAGTACCTTTTACCATATATGAGCCCTGCATACAGGTTCGATCGTAAAAAACTTTTTTAAAATTTTAAGAAAATCGGTTTCAGGGTATTCAAGATAATTACAAAGAAATATTTTTAAAAAGTTTAACACCCTGTATCTTGGAAACTATGCATTTTCGGTCCCGTGTTTATAGGAGCTTTTTTACATATTTTTTCAATGAGGGAATCACCTCCTGAAATTTGGCCGTGCATTTTTCAAATACCCTGTATTATTTAAACAAAAGCAGATAATAATATAAGGTGAAGATTGACTCATAACTATACAAATTTCCTAACCTTAAAGGCCCAACGTAACTCTCAGAAGGGTTCACTAGCCTCGGGACTAATATTCGATGCAAAACAGCAATATAAAGATATTACAAAAAAAAAAAATGATAACATTTTTTAGAAATTTAATTCTATTGTAAACTTTAAAAATGCTAATTAACAAAATAAACTTTAAAAAAGTTATTTGCATGGAGTTTATTAAGTACCTACAATGAGAAGAGCTTTACAAAGCAAAAAATTACAGAATAATAATAATTAAATTTTTATGCCCCAATTTATAAAAACAGAGCTTAAAAGAACTTAGGTAATAACCAATGGGATGGCTTTTGAAAGACATACTTTTTTACTGGAGATATTTTTGTACAAGCATCTAGATTATGTCGTATTTTTTTCAATTTATTTAATTGTTATTTAAAATATTATACAGGGTGTTTCCAAATTGCCAAAATCTAAGAGCATATTCCTAAATCAATTTTATTTAAACATAGGTCTGGAAATAATTTGTTTCCAAGATACAGGGTGTTAAACTTTAAAAGAACGGGTTTTTAATAATATCTTAAATATGTCTTATTCGATTTTAATTAAATTTGGCTGTTGCTTTGCAAAATAGGTCGTAAATTCAGCCCCATTATAATTTTAATTTGTGGACCAGTGGACACTCTGGGTTGGTAAATTAATCCCTTTTGTACTAATTCCAACTGTTTTTGTGCCTACAAGTACAGGGTGTTTGGTTATATTTCGAACAGGGTCTACGAGCTTTATTGTTTGAGATAGAAAAATATTTTAAATACAAAAGTTTTAGGGTTTTATAAGAACCGCCAGGATTTGCTGAAAAAAATAAACAAATGACAATCGCAAAGTAAACAATTAAGCATCGACTTTGTTATTTTTAAATGAAACACCATGTATATTTTAGGTTTATTGGAAAGGGTAGATTTTCCTGATTTCAAAAATATATACTTTGTCTATGTTTGACCACCAGTTATCTCAGAAAATGACTCTGAATCTTGGAAAAATTAGCCGCTCTGATTCATAGACAATTTAACATGGGCGA
The DNA here is from genome assembly GCA_014170235.1 of Listronotus bonariensis. Classification (NCBI taxonomy): domain Eukaryota; kingdom Metazoa; phylum Arthropoda; class Insecta; order Coleoptera; family Curculionidae; genus Listronotus; species Listronotus bonariensis. Next base: position 48,413 of record JACEGR010004346.1, read on the forward strand.
CTTTGGTTGGTTTCATTTGTTTCTCCAAATATGGCCTTTCTCTTATTTGTTTTGGTTGAAATGAAGACATTGCCTTAAATATTAAATATTTTAAGTTAAAAAAATGGAGCTACATGTTTTTCTCATTATTTTTTACTTAAACAACTTAAAGTAAGTTATATAAATAAACAAAATTATTTAATAATGAACTAAGATCATCTTGGGCGCGCTTGTGGCTGCTTCGGTTGTATCGGCAAGCGTCGATCTCCGGAGTTAAGCAGTGGAATGCGCGCCCATAATTTGGATGGGTGTCCGGCGACAGCGGTGTTTTGGGCAACGGCACACGGTGTTCTGCTCGGGGATGCGGACCGAGCAACAACCATCAAGTTATGGAATGAATGGTGTGTGAATGAGAAGGAGTAGGGGTCAAGGTACAATAAGCCTTCAGGCTGCAGTGCACCACCTAGGGGGGCGGTCGTCGGACCTGGGTGGGATGACCCTCGAAAGGGTGAAAAAAAAAGATCATCTTATATTTAATCTGTTCAGCCCCCTTTATTTCTGATGGACATTTGTAATTTAAACAAAAGATTATCTTGGTTTATTATTATATAATTTGGTTTATTTATTATTAACAAAGTATTATAGAACTACCTTTCTTTAAGTTGTTTAATTAAAAATAATGACAAAAACATGTACCTTCATTTTTTTACATTAAAATATTTAATATTCCAGGCAATGTACTCATTTTAACAAAAAGGCCATATTTAAAAAAACAAATGAAACAAAAGCCGCCCATGTTAAATTGTCTATGAATCAGAGCAGCTAATTTTTCCAGGATTAAGAGTCATTTTCGGAGATAACTAGTGGTCCAAACATAGAAAAAGTATATATTTTTCAAAACAGGAGAATATTCCCTGTCCAATGAACTTAAAATATACATGGTGTTCTATTTCAAAATAACAAAGGCAAAGGTTTTTGGTTACTTTGCGAATGGTATTTGTTTATTTTACTTTGTCCAATGAACATAAAATATACATGGTGTTCTATTTAAAATAAGAAAGGCGATGCTTATTTGGTTACTTTGCGAATGTTATTTGTTTATTTTTTTAGCAAATCCTGGCTGGTTCATATAAAACCCTGAAACTTTTGTATTTAAAATATTTTTCTATCTCAAACAATAAAGCGTGTAGACCCCGTTCGAAAAAACCGAACGCCCCGTACAATCTGTACAAAATAAAAGTACTATCTATGCAAGAACGTCACACAAAGTCCAAAATTGTAGCAATTAGAATTTTTTTTTTATTTTTTTATCTTTGGACAAACCACGAAGGCTAAAAGCCTAAATACTAACGTACCGTGGGTGTCTTAAGCGAGGTAAGAGGGAGTTTGTTGACACGGGACCTAAATACATGAAGATTTGGGGAGGAAGGAAAGACCTCCGCGGGCAGCAGGTTCCACAATCCAGAAGCTCTAGGGATAAAAGAACGAATAAAGTGGGAAGTTCGGCGCCTGTCCAGTTGGACCATATAGGGATGCATACGCGCAGAACCACGAGTTTCTCTGTTGGGAACCATGAGTGGAGGAACTATACTGGACAGTTCTTCAGAGCAGAAGCCATGGAAATACCTATAAAAAAGCGATAAAATAAAGAGGGAAGCCTTTCTGTAAGTGAAGGATCATTAATGAGACGAATAGCTCTTCTTTGAATAGAATCAAGAATGCTTAGGGTTGTGGGGGACGCCATGCCCCAGATATGAGAACAATATTCCAAGGGAGGTCGGATTTGGGACACATTTAAAGTGTATAAATTAGAAGGGAAGAAATACTTTTTGGCTCGAAAGAGAAATCCAAGCTTTTTGAAGCTGCCGTGGATATAGATACAATGTGTTAATGCCAGTTAAGGTTACTTTCAAATGTAACGCCCACAAGATTGATAGGTTGCTGTAAAACTTAACCGCTCATAAGTAGAGGATGAGTATTTGGTGTCTCTTTTCGCGACAAGAAACATGATTGTGTTTTGGATGCATTAAAATGGACGAGATTTTTGGCGCCCCAATCTAATATTAAATTAAGATCCTGCGAAAGAGATATCTGAATGGCTCTGCGTTTGTTTTCCAAGTCAGCTTTAGTGATGGGTTTAGGAACCTGAAAACTGAAGTGAAGGGTACTATCGTTGGCGAAACTATGAATGGAATTAGTTGTGGACGAGAGAAGGTCGTTGATGTGAAGAAGAAACAATGTTGGTGCCAGAACTGAGCCCTGAGGGACTTCAGCTTTTACTTGGTGAAAGCTTGAAGAATGGCCGTCCACAATAACTGATATACGACGATCAGATAGATAACTAGAGAGCCAAGTACAAAGTTTAGTTGAAAGACCATAGAAGGGAAGATTATTAAGAAGTGCGGCATGCCAGACCTCGTTAAAAGCTTTGGATATATCAAGAGCAACGATCTGGGACTCACCTAGAAACTCAAGAGACCTATTCCAGCAGTGTGATACGAAGGAAAGAAGAAAAGGCTTTTTCACAAAATGTTGATGTGATAGCAAAAAACTAAAAGCAGATGGTTATGTAATAAGCACACTTAATGTTTCATGTTTATGATATTTTAACATAAAGGAGGATTTCGTTGCAGACCATTGTTATTAACATTAGTAAGTAAAAACAAATTTAAGAAAATAATTAATTACATAAAAAAATAAAATAAAAAAGGGTTTGTAATTCCATTTAAACTCCGGTTAATATTATAAAATCTCAGTGAAAAAATCCTTCTTTAAAAACCTGTAAAAATAAAATTTGCAAAGAGGATACTCTAAAAGAGAAAATTTTAATATTTTATTCACTGCTGAAAGCTAAATTACCATATCTAAAAAAGGATTTTCGTACAGCAGCAAGTAAAAAATTATACTGGGTTGGTCTACTAATATTTTGCAAATATCTTTTGATTTAAAATATAAATTTTATTTTCAATAAAATAAAGTTGTTTAGGAAAAAATGCTTCAAGAAATTATTGTCGGAAAAGAAGGTATTTGTTTGTTCTCCTCGATTTATATATTTTTTTGTCTTTAAATTATTTATATTTTAGGAAAAAATGTTTTTTGCCACTCTTGCTACCTAAACTGCAACCTTCTAGCAAAGTATCTGCTATTATTTCTGTGGATATAATAGGTTGTCAAAAGTTTAATTTTGATTTTTATTATATTTTTTAATATATAATAATAAATTACCCGTAAAAGCAAGCTTTATAAACTAAGGAAATAAGATATTATTTATTCTTATAATCCAAATAGGGTCACTTTTTACTTACTTTACTTTTAGCTAAAATACATACATATTAAGGAAAAATTTAAAATTTATTATGGGCTCTCATAGGTTGACCATTTTAAGACTTATTTTGTTGCCCAGCTTAAAAAAATAATATAAAATTTCTTAGTGGCCTTAAGGTAGTTTTGCCGATACCACAAGAGTCAAATGAATGCTTAAGGTAATTTGACTACCGTGGTATGCGCGCTTCTGTATTTATGTACGCAGGTTTTAAATATTTCATCTGACACTGGCACACCAACTGGACGCCACATAACTTGCCTACCATTTCAGTGCGCGCTCTGTCCAAGACTTGCAGAAGTAAAGACAAAAGCACTTATTAAAGTAGAGTGGCAGTGAAATGGTGTTTTGCAAGTTTATGGCGTCCGTTGGGTACCACTAGTCCTCAAATGTTTTATTTTTAACAAAGGCACTTATTAAAGTAGAGAGGTAGTGAAATGGTGTTTTGCAAGTTTACGGCGTCCGTTGGGTACACTAGTCCTCAAATGCCTTGCCTAAGGACCGGCGCGCACTGAAGTGACAAGCAAGTGACGTGGCAGTGGTGTGGCGAGCTAGTGACAAGTGAAGCCTTCAAAGCCCCTAAAAATTAACATTTTGGAGACCTAACTTTCCAAATACCATTGTACCGCTACTTTTCTTTAATGCGTACTTCTGTATTTATTTACGCAACCTTTAGAGATTTGATCTGACACTGACGCACCACATGGCCGCCACATCGCTTCTTTACTATTTCAGTGTGCGCCTTGCCTAATGTGGTGACCAGGTGATATGTCGGTGCAAGGTAGAATATTTAAAACCTTTGTAAATAATTGCATCAGCTCATATTAAAGTATAGAAACCGTAGACCATGGTGGTAATAGTAATACTAGCCTCAAAAATATTTGATTTTTAAATATTTTAACTGATTTTACCTGCCAATAGCTCACCTTCTCACCGCCACGACAATAACTTACCATTTCAGTGCGCGACTTGCCTCAGAAAAGTAGAGTTGCGGTGTGTGTGTGTGTGTTTGGTAGGTGTGTGGCGTCAGTTGGTCAACCCTAGTCTTTAAAATGTTTAATTTTCAAGGACTTTAAATATTTTATTTGCAACTAGCTCACCACCTCGCCGCCACGACTCTTGCTTACCACTTCAGTGGGCGTCTTGCCTTAGTAAAATAATTATAGAAGGGAATTACCTTTACGAAACACTCGGTATAAAATATGTCGTTGCTTTCATACAATGACGAAACCTTTGTGTGATATTTTATTAGTTTAATTTTTAACGTGACAACGTCTTATAATTTGGTGGACCCGGCTGCACGCACCAAAAACAAGTTTCATGTGCCGTTTCCTCGCGCGTTCCATTTAAGGCTTAAAGTGCAAGCGAGAGCGCGGAACGAGCAACAAAGAGGCACAATCTCCGCGTCGTTCGACATCGGTTTCTTTCCTACTTGAGTAAGCGTGCACTGAGAAGTGAATGTGGTGTCAATTGTTTATAGCAACGATAATTGCGGCGATAAAGGTAATGATTCTTTCGACGTTGTCGCGTTCAACTATCGTCAGTAAACCGACTTTGCAGACAACCGATTTTTTTAATTAGAGTGGCTGTATTTTTTTATACGAAAACTCCAAAGCAAAGGAAATTTAGAGACATAGGTCTAAATTATAGGCGACATTTTGGGCGCTTTTGGGTAATAAGAACTGTTAAAAAATAGCAGCCAGGAAACCTTTCCGGAAAGTGGCTAATTAAATTTAAATTTATTAAGCGAACATTCTTTTGGGGAAAAAGTTTTAATAGAGGCATACTTAAACTTTATTAAGTCCCTGGGGTAAAATTACCATATCCAAATAATGCAGCAGTATGTTTTAGGCCCATTAAAAATTATTTTTTGGTATAACAAGCTTTTTAAATATAATATTGGGTGTTTCTCACAGGTGGTTGCTCCTATAACTTTTAAACCTTTTACGATAAAAAACAAAATTTAGTACATTGTTATTTGACATAATTGTGGATTGGCTGATGTATTTATTTGTATTTTATAACTTCCGGTTTAACCGGAAATGCCTGCCGCCTTCAAGTTTTAAATATTATATAATTCAATATTTTATCTTATTTCAATAGAATATGTCAATCTGAATACAATGACACCTCATTTGTAATTTTTTGATACCGCTGCTGACAAAATAAAAATTAAATTACAATTAAGAGGGCCAATATAATTTGATGATGTTGTCATGTGTCATAAATGGATATTAAAAAATCGAAATTTAAAATTAAATTTTTGACTGCAGGAGTATTAAAAATGGCATATGAGGTGTCATTATATTCAGAATGTTCTGTTCATATTCTATCGAAATAAAAAGAAATTATATCGGTGATTGGGGAAAGTGGGTGGATTCATACAAGGGGCACCTACATACATTGAGTTTATGAGTTAGACACAAAGTAAAATAGTAACGTAAGTGGGTGTGCACAGTTTTTATGTATTATTACAGACTAGTGAAGTTTCAAAATTTTCGGTGCGGTAAGATCGAGTGCACAACACGGAACGTGTTTTTGCCTTATGTAAGTAATTTCATAACGTAACTTTGGACATATTTTATGGCCTGTTACTATTTTTTGGATTAATTATTGCCATTTAATCCTAATTATAATATTACAAAGGCACTAATTTATTGTGTAAATTAATATAGATGAGGACGGTTTTTCTACTTCATATTTTTTCATTAATTAGCATGTGATGGGGAAAATTCAGACACAAGTATATGGGGCACATTCATACTATATAAATGTACTCCTGGCCCTTTATGGATATTTTTTTAACTACTATTTTTTGTTACACAGACGATTATAGTTATAAATATTATATAAAGTAGTTTAACTGAAGTAATGGTTTAATTCTTACGGAAAAAAAGGGTGCTTTATGAACTTAGTGTCTTTGAATGTCAAGGATTAATTTATCAGACATAGTGATGATATTACCACAGATCTTAGGTCATAATCTGTTAATAACATAGGCAAATTAATTTTAGGTTTTGGGAGTTAAGGTATCTTTGTGTTAACCAGAGTTTTTTTATTTGATATAATTAATAATGTATAAGTAATATTTTTTTATATTTTGAGATTGTTATAGTTTCAATAAATATAACTGACTAAAATAAAAATGTTAATAAGTGTCTTTGGAGATAATCATACATGTAACGTAAAGATCTTTTAATGACACTCTGTTCACTAATCGGTACTTATGTTCATAACACGAAACTATTGCGATGTTAAAATAGGCATTAACAGATTTGGATAAAAACTTTTTTAATTTTGAATTTTACTTTTTGTTTTGTATGGTAAAAAAATGTATATGTATTTTTTATAAAGTATGGTATAAAACCATAACATTTTCCTTTTTTTTAACAGTCTTATGGATACTCGCACATGTAGATTTTAACTAATATTAAGGTTCTACTACAATATAAAATACTTAAGCTACTAGTGTGTCATAAATTAAAAGAGATATACCTAAAACACGGCATTCTACAAAGCAAAAATATAAAAACTGTGCGAAACACCTCGTAAAATAATAAAAAGTAGTTTAAGTAGTACCATTTTATCCTAATAATCATCTTATATAATATCCTGTTTAGTGAAAAGTTTACGGGACAAAAACTTTTAAAAACTGCTTTAAATGTACAAATTAGAGCTAAACTCTTCGCTTGAAAGTCTAAAATGGCTGGGCCTATTTTTTAAAACAAAACAGTTATTATAAAAATCGAACGGTCTTTAATACACGCTACGTAGCCAAAATTATTTTTATGACAAAAATAGTTTAGGTGACAAATTTTACACAAACTCGGTATCTTGACCTATTTTAAAGTTAAAAGGAGGAGAGGGGACAAATATTTACAAAAATTTTAGTATTGTATTTTTTTAGCCGAGCTCGTTGCAACACCGTTGGGATAGGCAGCGTCGATCACCGGAGTTAAGCAACGTGTGTGAATCGAGTTTTGTGATATTTGATTTTTTTGAAAAATGCGGAGGTAAAATTAAATTGATTTTATTTTAACACTTTAAACTTTAAAATGTGTAAAAAAATTAGAAAAACTCTGCCATATCATACGTAGGTCAAATCAAGATCAAATATTGTACAGGGTGACCAAAAATAATTTCAATTTTTCAGAAAATCAAATAGCCATATCTCTTTTATTTTAAATGGAACACCCTATATTTTTTTACGTCACATGATGAAAAATAAAATACTTTTTCAAATGGTGTATAGGTTGCCTATACCTATCTTTTGTGCTTTTTTAGTAAAATCTGTTTTTACAAATTTTTAGTCCAAATGTTTATTTAAATTAAAGTTGGCTGTGACATAGCAGCCATTCATATTTTTCTTAAGAAAATAACAACGCCCATTTATTGATTACTAGCGTTTTAGTCAGTTTAAAAGAATTTTCAATGATTTTAAATAAAAACCCTTCTTCTAAAACAACAAGATGATATAATACTGGTAGGATGTAAAAAAATGGTTTACTTTAGTCCTGAAAAATATTCCAGGAGAAACCATTTGATAACCTTAATAGTTGCTTTAAAAAATTTGACACAGTGATTATGGATAATGAAAGAAACGAGTTATAGATCACAGAATGTCGTCATAACTGACCAGAGGCGTTATTAGGATTGTTTAAACACACAAGTTTTATCATTACCACATTCAGCTGAAATAAGTGTTATTGGAAGTGGCATCATAAGCAACTAATGTTTTTTTTTCTGTGAATTTTAAAAATAGTAGCAGATAATACAAAATCTTTTAATTTTGTGCTTTTTTCCAACAAATTTACATTTTGCAATAACGGCTTAGTAAATAGGCATAGCTATATCACAGCTTACTTACATTTAAATAGACATTTGGAATAAAAATATGTTAAAACGGAATTTACTTAAAAAGTATAAAAGATAGGTATAGGCAACCTATACACCATTTAAAAAACATTTGGTTTGTCATCATGTGGTGTAAAAAAATACAGGGTATTCAATTTAAAATAAGAGAGATATTGCTATTTGACTTTCTAAAAAATTGAAATTATTTTTTGATCACCCTGTATAATCTATGATCTCGATATGACCTACGTATGATAAGGCAGACTTTTCCTAATCTTGTAACAAATTTTAAAGTTTAAGGAGTTCATATTATTAAAATAAAATTAATTTAATTGCACCCCTGCATTTTAAAAAAAATCAAATATCACAAAAACGAATAAAATTAGACACTTGGTACTATTAACAAACTTAAATTATTTTTTATGTAAAATCTAAAACCGTCATAAAATATAGGGTGTTCTATTTAAAAAATATAACTTTGATACGTTACACTTTTTTGAGACATTCTGTATAGAGTAAAATAATTTTATACTGTGACCTTATCCGACCTGTATATGTTTCAGTATTGACTTTTTTATAAACCCTCTAGTTGTCCAGCTACAGACCGTGTCGAATATGGTGGGCCACCCTGTATTCTTTTCTTCGCCACATAAAAATCTGTATATTTCATCTATAACTAATGTAGAATATAAATCCACCCATTTTTTTACTTTTCTAATCAAAAACACCTTGTAAGAAAGCACAAATGTAAAATAAGTCTCCATCCCATCGTTAAAACTTTATGTCTGGAAGTGTAGGCGTAAAAACATAATTTTAAGCAAAAATTAACTACTTCGCAACGTCTTATTTCTGATTTTACATCGCTTTAAACTACCCAAGAATTTAACACCCTGCGACAGAGCATAACGACTTTTTACTGCTTTGTATAAAGTTGTGGAGCACGTAACAAAAACCCCATTATTTTTATTTAATTAGGTACGTACACAGTAGGCTGATGCTTATTTAGAAAATAGTTTTTTAGGATAGTTTTAATTAGATTCCAAACATACAAAAAATGTTTGCCAAATTGCAGCTTTAAATTTTGAAATTAACCTGTTCCCAAGACAGCCTAAGTGTTAAGTGAAATTGCCATGGAAAAAGTACCATTATTACTTTGGATTTTTCTAAATTATGCACTAACGCAAGGATCATATTGGCACATGATAATTATTTTTCCAAGTTTACGCTCTACAAAAGAGGTCTCTTATGATTTTTTGCTAAAGCTGGTTTTACACTTATCAAACTTCTTGTCAAATAAGTTTGATTAAATATTTGATACAATTTCTTTGAGACAGAAGTGTAAAATAAGAAATAATTTAACAAACTTTTTGAAGCAAATATCAGGATAAAAACCGAACACCACAAAAATCACGATAAAATGGAGGTAAAGTAGTTGCCCTTGTTGCTAACTGTCAATTTTTAATTTATTGGCTTGGTATTTTTGAAGTTTTGCAACAAATATTTGACGAAAAATAGGACGTGTTTTAATCCTGCAAACAAATTTGACAAGGCTACCTTAAATTTCTTTGATATCCAATTTTTAGTTTTACATTATCAAATTTATAGGATGGTCTTTTTGTTAGATACACGCCGGGAAAGAATGGGACCGCTTCGGTCCTGGTCCCGGGGTATACGAGCTGACCCTGTTCAGCTCTATTGACCCCTATGAACTTGCCGGTCGCCTGAAACAAAATAAAGGAAAACCCCCCAAAAAAACCCAAAAATTCGAATTAAAAAACGATGTTTTGGTGGTAAGTCTGCACGCTGTCAAATAAAAATGAACTTAAAAAATAATAAAAAAACTAACTAATATTTCAATTACAAATTTCATGCTTTTATAATCTCAAACTGAAAATAGTTTTGGATTGAGATTTAAGATTCTAAAAGCATAAAATTTAATCATTTCTAATTTAAATATTAGTTAGTTTCTTATTTTTATTTTTAAGTTCATTTTTAACTTGACAACGGTGGCAGACTTGCCATGCGTGTACCTAACAAAAGACCATCCAATAAATGAATCCGCCTAACCAATATAGAGCATATCTTCAATTATCAAATTTATATTTTAGGTTAAACTTGGCCCAACTTATTTGACAAGTGTAGAACCGACATAACTAAATTAGGTCAAAATGTATTTATTGTTTAAATAATCAAATGCTACAAAAAACCCTTAATAATAAGTTTAACCAAGCCAAAAACCGAAAATAGAATAGAATAGACTAAATTTTTGACCGTTTACATTAGCCAGAAATTCTGTCTGACATAAATTATTATGCAATAAATGTCGGCTGTAAACCTAGCTTAAGATCCATAGGTCGCCTATAGGTCGGTTTTATTGCTTTTTAATGATCGATTGCAGATGAGCCGGTGGAAGATAAGCCTATTTCTCACTAATAGTAGGGAAGGTAGCGCTATGTTTTTCATACCAATTTTATACCGAATAAATTTTATTTGTATAGTACCCCCAAAGATAATTAACTTATTGGCCAATCTTTTGAAGTCGGTAAAGAACAGAAGCGGACTTCAATTTTTTCTATAATTAAATAAACGTATTAACCGTTAAAAATGCTTCACATTAAAATAAATTTAGAACAGAACGTTCCAAATACTTAATAAAATGAGCACAATCAATTAAAAAAGCAAGTAATCAAACATTTACCTAAAATAACTGTTTCACGCACAATCGAGACTTGCATCTGAAACAAGTCCGAGTGGAGTCCGATATAGTATCATAGATTTAAGAGACCTTCGTCATTTTGTAAAAGCTGAAAGTTTGTCAGCACATGTTCCCAACATAGGTAGAAGTGATGAGAGACTCATAGTGGCTTTGCCAGGTACCAGGTATCAAACAAACATAACTGTCGTCATTTTGTTAAAGCTGATTTTAAATATGTTACTTAAGCACCTATTAAAAGATATTCCTTCAAAAAGTCGTAGGTAAAAGTTGTAGGGTTTTAAAATAGGCATGTCCTAAAAATTTTCGATGTATACAGGGTGTTTCAAAAAACAATTTTTAAAAAACTAACCTTACAAATACATAATAATATTTTAAGGGGATGCCTATTTGGAAACCCTATCAATTTTATATAAGATTTTTTGTCATTTCTTGTCGATAACGGAAATATTGGTCTTTCTCGGGCCATTGATCCACCTCAAAATTTTTTTCTGCCAAGGGGTTTTTAACTGTCAAAACTGTCGGCGACTAAGGAAATATCTTCTAAAGGTACCCAAGTTATATAATATAAAATCCAGTTTTTACAAAATAACAAAAGTTAAATTTAAATTTATTAGACTTTGGTACTTAATATCTGCCAATGAAAGTCACTATAAGTGAAACTTCATAGTCTCTCATCGCTTCTACCCATGTTTGAAAGCATACAATACATACATACAATAAAATTGATATTGCAAATAAAGGAGTTCCTTTTTTTGTTTTACAGTTAATAGACCAAACCATACGTAACGGGTTAACTATTATTTTTCAGTTTAAAATCATGTAAATAACTGTCTTATAAATTTTGACACGGTATAAAAATACTAAGCTCCACTGCACTGCTGGACATCTTGCGCTCGCAGCCATACAGGGTGTCCAGTAACTCAACTTTAAGGGGTGGTTTTACAATGAAAAATAAGAAAAAAAAACTTCATGTAAACATATGTCCCAAACTTCTTAGCTTTTAAGCCACAAGGTGTTAAATTTTTTAAGAAATACTGTTTCTTTTATAATTACTTTCTTTTATACCCATTCAAATGTTTTAGAAAATTTAGGAAACACACCCTTTGCATCAGATGAAATTTTTTGGCATACAAGAAAAAATGTTTACCAATGTCGTCCATGACGGGCTTAGGGTAAATATTTTTAAGGAAAAATTGATACGTCACTGCATTTGTGTGAAATAAAAATATTTTTTAAAATCCCGTTTAGTTTAAAACTAATTTCACCTCTTCGCATTTTTTTGGTTTACGGTTTTTGCGTTAATAAATAGAAACCATGGTCATTTTGTATTTCTGATATCAAATTATTCAGAAAAAAATAACCTTCGCTATTTTTTTCTTTAAAAGATAGGAATTTGACAATGCCGAGAGAAATTAATTATATTTATTAACGCGAAAACCGTACATCAAACAAAAAAAAGTCAAGAGATGAAATTCTTTCTAAACTAAACCGCGATTTAAAAAATATTTTTTTTTACAAAAATTTAGTTAAGCAAAATTTTTTTATAATAAATAAATACCTTAAACCCCTTATTGACGACACTGGTAAAGATTTGTTCTTCTTATATGCCATGAAATGTCTCTCGGTGCAAAGCGTGCGTCCCCCAAATTTTTAAAATATATCTGAATGGGTATAAAAGTTATTACAAAAAAACTATATTTAAATAAAATGTTAACACCCAGTAGATCAAAAACTAAGACGTTTAGGACAAATGTTTATATAGGGTTTTTTTCTTAATTTTCATTGTAGAATCACCCCTTAAAGTTTGTTGGTTGAGTTACTGGATATAAAGGGAAAACAAAATTTATAAAATTTTCAGTAGGTATAAAATGACTTTTAAAATCTAGCGCTACCTCCCCTACTATAAGCTAATGTACGCAACATTGTTAACGCATCATTAACGAACAAAACTAAATTATTTTGACATTTGATAATTAGCTATTCAGGATAACAACGACATTAAAAGCAAGGTAGCGACTAACTTAATTACAAAGTTATTCTTAATCTAATTTTACCATCTCCGTTATTAGGAAACTATAAAGTAACCTAAAAATAGGTGGAAGGTTTCCTAAAAGTTTAATAACTTTATGTCGTTTGACAGACAGGGTTTGGTAATTATAAAAACATTTTAACAACTGTTTATTTATGGTAGGAGAGCCCACGATGCTAAAATGGGGATTTACTCGAGCGTCATAGAGATCTATTGGGTTGCAAAGCTTAGACGTTAAAAATAAAAGTGCTATTTTACGCGACTGAAAGTTGTTACTAGAGCTCCGCGTGGACACAATCACACGTGGGCGTAAAAGTGCTTTACGCCAGAGGTGCAAACAATATTTTTGTACGATCTGAAATTAATCTAGAAGCATTCTCTGTAGTTGGGAGAAAATTTTCCAGCTTTTAATATTTTAAATAGTAATCGGTATACTTTTAACATATGTTTAATTAAATATGTTTGCTTTATTAAAAGAAATGGAAGATTATTTAATTCTATTATTTTTATAAATTTATAAATGCGGGCTTTTTAATACTTTTTCGCCCTAGGGTGTAAAGCGCTATTTTTACGCCTTCATTTATAAATGCGGGCTTTTTAATACTTTTTTGCCCTAAGGTGTAAAAGTGCTATTTTACGCCCTCATTTATAAATGAGGGCTTTTTTAATACTTTTTCGCCCTAGGGTGTAAAATTGCAATTTTACGGTTTTCATCGGTGGGAGTTGTTGTTTTGGCTTATGAAAATCGTTTGGATCGTATCGAATTATATATTTTTCGTTATCCTCAAATTTCTACAAAATTAAAGGGAAACTCAAAATGACATTTTTTAGAACTTTGTAGCCCTCCGCTTTTTTACGTCCCCCTTAAAATGGCAGATTAGTGGAATATACACTGTTTAACACGTAATTAACTCACCCTATCTCAATCTCACGCGCACGAAATGAAAGTGAACTTTCATTTCAAAAGAGTAAAAAAGATAAAAGTAATTCTAGCTACCGTCGCAAAAATTCAAAATTTTTTAATATTTTAAACATCTTTGTGACACCTATACGCACGATAAATGTCTGGTGGTGTGAATATTTTACAAATTAAGAATCACCTTGTTGAGTTGACAAATTTTTAATTTAAAAACTTTTTAATTTGACCACCTTGTAAACAATAAATATCTACCCAACAATAAACTATTTTTCCCATGTGCATATAAAGTGCTCGCCAAAAAAATCGGGACAAGCAATTTTTAGCACCATATTTAACTTGTAGTAACTTTTGAAATAAAAAATATGTTTAGCTGCGGATTTCGGTATGTTAATGCCCATTTCGTCTAGATGACATGGCGCAAAATGATTTTGAAAAATAATCAAATTTTCATGGTATACAAGGTGGTCAATGAACAGATGCAAAATTACAAAAAGTTTAGAGGTGTGTGATTCCGGTAATAATTTTTTTCGCATTTAATTATAGGTCATTAGTAAAGTAACATCAATATCTCCAGACGTTTTTGCCAGTTTTTGATTACAGCCCTTTAGCCCCAGAGACACTACTAAACAAAAAATGTGTCAAAACTTTGCTACCAATATCTTTAAAACGCTGTAACTTAAAAACGGCTTTACCGATTTCGACCAGGTTTTCACATTCTGAAAGCTTATTTTCTAGTTCTTTTTATTACCTAACCACTTTATTGGTAAATGGCCATTTCTATAAAATACAGGGGTCAAACAAAAGTAAAGATAAAATTGCACAAAATATGGCTATTGTTCGTTTTAAGCTATGACAATTGGGCTGTACGTTGTTGTTTGGTTTGAAATTTGGTCAATATGCAGCTTCGGTCAATACCTCTGGACGGTTTTTACTTTTTCGATTAGTGCCTTTTGGCCACAGATACGCTACCAGGCAGATCCATTGTCCTAAAATGTGTCTTTTGTGGATTTTTTGATGTGATCTGGAAATTTTAAATTAATTACTATATAATGATGTTTTTTTCGTACAGGGTAATCAAACAAAACTGACTCTTTCATTATACAGGGTGTTTTAGATTTTAATTAGAAAAATTTAATAGACGATAGAACATGAAAAAATAAAAAAGAGTCTATATAAACATGTATGTTTTGAAGCTTCACATTCAGCCATGTCATCTAGACGAAATGGGTTTTAACATACCGAAATCCGCAGCTTAAAATATTTTTTATTTCCAAAGTTACTACAATTTAAATATGGTGCTAAAAATTGCTTGTCCCGATTTTTTTGGCTAGCACTTTAGTTCGCATAAATGTTTTATTAATTAAAATGTTTATTTCTTAAAACACTAATAAACTCATATTATAAGTGTAAAAATAAATTTCTGCAAACACGTGGCGTGGGTTTAGATTTACACCACACTTTATTTACGTAGGCCGAATAGGGACCAAACTTTTTATTCCAGATGTCTACAAAATTACTAGAAAATACTTTGTTTTATAAATATATGGATATTTAACAAATATACAGGGTATTTTATTTAAAGAGCGAAATTTGTAGCATTTCCGATTAAACCGACAGAACACTTCTAAAAAAAAACGATGTATTTTCTAGTAATTTTGTAGACACCTGGAATAAAAACAGGTTGGTCCTATTCGGCCCACAAGCCACAGTAAATAAAGTGTATGGTGTAAATCTCCAACCCACGCCACGTGTTTGCAGAATTTTTTTACACTTATAATATGAGTTTATTAATGTTTTAAAAACAAACATTTCAATTATTAAAACATTTATGCGAACAATATGCACATGGAAAAGATAGTTTATTGTTGAGTAGATATTTATTGTTTACAAGGTGGTCAGAGTTAAAAGTTTTTAAATTAAGAATTTGTCAACTCAACAAGGTGATTCTTAATTTGTAAAATCTTTACGCCACCAGACATTTATCGCGCGTATAGGTGTCACAGAGATGTTTAAAATTTTTAAAAAATTTGAATTTTTGCGACGGTAGCTAGGATTACTTTTATCTTTTTTACTCTCGGCGAGAAGTTAACTTTCAATTCAAAAGATAAAAGGAACAGTCAGAAGGTGTACGTCAATACTTTGTGGTAAATTCGACGCATGACAACTCGACGCGGTCAGTTTGACGTAAGACAATTCCTATCTCCACCAAGTATGAGGCTCGTATACAAGGACGATCTTAAAAAACAAAAATATATTTATTAGACATTTTTGAGCGCGTTAGATTGAGATAGGGTGAGTTAATTACGTGTTAAACAGTGTATATTCAACTAATTCAATTATTCAATTTAAGAGTGACGTAAAAAAGCGGAGGGCTACAAAGTTGTAAAAAAATGTCATTTTGACATTCCGTAACTTGGCAATTTTTTTTTGTAGAAAATAATTTTAGAATAACGAAAAATATATAATTCGATACGATCCAAACGATTCCTATAAGCCAAAACAATAATTCCCCACCGATGAATAGGTATAAATTATATAACATTTTGTACGACCGGGCGTAAAATATAATTTTACGCTCCCATTTGACGGCGTAAACTTGCACTTTTAAGCCCAAGAGCAAAAAAAAAATAAAAACGCCCGCATTTATAAATTTATAAAAAATAATAAAATTAAATAAAATCTCATTTCTTTTGATAAAACAACAATTTATTTAATTAAAAATATGTTAAAAGTATACTGATTACCAATTCAAATATTAAAAGCTGGCAAGTTTTCTCCTAACTACAGAAAATGTTTGTAGATTAATTTTAGTCGTACAAAAAATATTGTTTGCACCTCTGGCGTGAAGCACTTTTACGCCCACAGGTGATTGTTGCCTTCTCGGAGCTCAAGCAACAACTTTCAGCCACGTAAAATAGCACTTTTACGCCCTTGGTACAAAAATACCAATTTTTCTTTTTAACGTCTAAGCTTGACAACCTAATAGATCTCTATGACGCTCGAGTAAATCCCCACTTAGCATCGTGGCTCCCCTACCATAAATAAACAGTTGTTAAAATGTTTTTATAATTACCAAACCCTGTCTGTCAAACGACATAAAGTTATCAAACTTTTAGCAAACCTTCAACCTATTTTTAGGTTACTTTATAGTTTCCTAATTACGGGAAGGTAAAATTAGATTAGGAATAACTTTGCTATTAAGTTAGTCGCTACCTTGCTTTTAATGTCGTTGTTATCCTGGAAAGCTAATTATCAAATGTCAAAATAATTTAGTTTTGTTCGTTAATGATGCGTTAACAATGTTGCGTACATTAGCTTATAGTAGGGGAGGTAGCGCTAGATTTTAAAAATCATTTTATACCTACTGAAAATTTTATAAATTTTGGTTTTCCCCTTATATCCAGTAACTCAACCAACAAACTTTAAATGGTGATTCTACAATGAAAATTAAGAAAAAAACCCTATAAAAACATTTGTCCTAAACGTCTTAGTTTTTGATCTACTGGGTGTTAACATTTTATTTAAATATATTTTTTTTGTAATAACTTTTATACCCAGATATTTTTAAAAATTTGGGGGACGCACCCTTTGTACCGAGAGATATTTTATGGCATACAAGAAGAACTAATCTTTACCAGTGTCCATAAGGAGTTTAAGGTATTTATTTATTATAAAAAATTGTGCTTAACTAAATTTTTGTAAAATTAAAATATTTTTTTAAATCGCGGGTTATTTTAGAAAGAATTTCATCTTTTGACTTTTTTTTTTTGTTTGATGTACGTAAGAAATGCAAAATGACCATGGTTTCTATTTATTTACGCAAAAACCGTGCTAAGAGGTCAAAGTTGTTCTAAACTAAACTACATATATATATATATATATATATATATATATATATATATATATATATATATATATATATATATTTCCTTCAAAATAATAAAAAAATTAGCCACCCCAAGCACCAAGCTGACATCTTATTGACGTCTCTTTTTGTCATTTTTGGTCAGCAAAAACGTTATAGATGACGACAAAATGACGTTAAAATAACCTTCGTAAATCACAGACAAAAGACGTCCCGTTAATGACGTCATATTGAGGTCTTAAGGTGTCAGAAAATTGACGTCTATATATTTTTTTAAAAGCTAATTATATTTCTAATTATAAAGTAAATATACCTGATAGTTGATAAGTTTTCCATAAAGACGGTGTTGGATGGATGTGTTATGGTCACGTGATAACAAATAAAATTATTGGTCTTATTTTTTCGTCATATAATAATACGGTTAAATTTTGACACGAATCCAATAATGTATGTAATAATGTGTCTTAATCTTACGCGCTCAAAAAATTTGTTATGAATATTTTTTAAATAATCTTATCTTTCACCCTTGACGGGCGGTCTTATATACCTACGTGGCTTATATTTGGTGAAGGTACCTAATCGGGTACAAGGTAGTATCCTCCTGTATATCAATGTGCTCTTGAGTTTGAATTTCTATTACTACTACAAATATCAATATTAAAATAAATCCAATACATATTTTGAAAGGAAATTGAATGCGTTTTAAAAAACATTTTTTAATATTTTTTTTTTAACACGCTTTTATTAACTTAGGTTGTAACTATCTATCTATCTATCTATCTAACTATCTATCTATCTATCTATCTATCTATCTATCTATCTATCTATCTATGTAACGGAATCTTTGAGCCTAATTTTTACCAACTTCCAGCTATTCGATTTCTTTGAAACTTTGCACACGTATCAAGGACCCATGACAATGCAATAATCTGCAAACAGTATCCCGTTATCCTGATTAGGATCGCCAGGATAAAAAAATTCCTTTATATTATAAAAACAATATTGAATGGCGAATGCGCTAGATTATTAACACCTGTGTTGCCATCTTTTTGCAACATCCCAAACTTTTCTCAGGAACTTTAAAGAAAACTGTGTTTTTAACACGCTTTTATTAGCTACTCTTGACAAAATGGCGAAGGAATTTTTTAGTGAATAAACTGGAGCATTTTAACATACATACATACATACATGCATATCGAACTAAAAAATAAAAAATAAATAATAGTTTAAAAAAACTAAAAAACACGCTTTTGTATGCAACCGAACTAAAAATTAAAAAATAATTTTTCATTAAAAAAAGATTGTCACTTCAGAGTAAAAAGCGTGGGGTGCATTTTACTATTTTTTCATAACTTTTCCCTCATAGATATTGGCAAATATAATAATTATAACATTTAATATATTAAGCACCCCACGCTTTTTACTCTGAAGTGACAATCTTTTTTAATGAAAAAATTATTTTCCAATTTTTAGTTCGGTTGCATATAAAAGCGTGTTTTTTTAGTTTTTTAAAACTATTATTTTTAAGTTTAAAAGGATGTATTGAATATATTTAAATATTGAATTATTTGACGAAAATTTGCTAAAAGAACTTTTTAACGGTAATTTAATTTTCTTTAAGAATATGTGCTATTAGAAATTGTTGTTAAAAACTGTTAGTAGCGAAGATAGACCTCTTAATATTAATATCAAGGTGTCAAACCCAACATATTTTTGGTACGTTGAACAATATTTTCGATATCTTTTAAAAAAATTGTTGATTTTTTTGCTCAGTCTAGTGAACATCCTGTAAAATAAGTCTTTTATCGTAAAAAGGACCTGCATGCACTTGGCCTGGATTTATATTAAAAACCACTTACTTTATTTCAGGTTGGACGTATACTAAAATAGGTATAAACGTTCGTTTATATCGGACAAATTTTTAGAGATATATTACAGGTATTGTGTAAAAAGATTAATTTCTATACAGGGTGGCCGCTGAGGTATCCGAGAAACTTTAAATATAAATTCAACAATAAAAATTAGAAATAAAAACTTCATATTAACTACAGGATGCTAAACATTAAAAAAATATATTGTTTCTTTATTATAAGTTTTATACCAATTTAAATATTTTTAAGAAAATTGAGAGATGCTTTCTATGCACCAAAAAACAGTTTTTGGCATACAAGAAAAACCTAATTTTTACCAGTGTCGTTCATGAGGGGTTTATGGAAAATATGTTTTAAGAAAAAATGGTACGCCACTACATTTTTCTAAAATAATTATATGTTTAAAAATTCCCATATACTTTGACACAGATTTGATCTTATGATTTTTTTATTTGATGCACGGTTTGCACGTATATAAATAAAAACCATTTCTCGGCATGGTCAAATCCCTTTTTAATAATTAAAGAATATTTTTTTTGTAATTTTTTGTGAATTTTTACTATAAAATTTAAAATTTTTGATACGAAATGACCATGCCCAAAAATTATTTGTATTTATTTACGAGAAAACCGTGCATCAATTAAAAAATGTCAAAAGACCAAATTTGTGTCAAACTAAATGAGAATTTTAAAAAATATTTTTATTTTATAGAAATGCAATGGCGTACCTTTTTTTTTGTTAAATAATTACCCCTTATGATTTTAGAATTTAATTTTTTTATTGTATGCCATAAAATGTCTTTTGGTGCAGGAAGGCTTCTCCCAAATTAAAAAAAAATTAAATTAGTATAAAAGTTATTATAAGAAAAATTGTTTCGGATTCCAGGGCGGCTACCCTGTATAGGGTGTTTCAGCAAAAAGCAAATGGGAATATGTTCTGGTTAGTTCTGGTTAGCTAGCACTAGCTGCAGTACATTTGTTAATCGCTTATGTTGCGCGTTAAATTGCTTGGGGTTTGTTTATAATGATATTTGCAGCATTAACAATTTGATTGTAGAGTCCTTCTATAATTTCTGCTCGTGTTTCGTATCCTAACGATTTCATGTATCCCCAGAGGCAATAATCCAATAGGTTTAGGCCTGGTGATTTCGGGGGCCAAGCTTGAGGTGAAGGTATTGACTTTATATTTGCCACAAGACCCCTTTTTCCATTTAACTTTTTTTCCTAGATGGCGTCCAGCCGCAATCTTAAAATTTTTGTTTATCAATTTTACTTTAAAATATAGTATTTATGCATCAATTTTATACTCTAAAGCTTAAATTTTTAAATATATCCGTAAAAATAATAAAAGTGGGGGGCATTAAAGATATGCACAGGAAAAGGGTATGGTATCCTTTCAGTTTGCCTGGCAGGTACTTGTGCTCATCGAAAACGCGAGTCAATATGTTTTTAAACCTTAATATAAATAAGCTAAATTCTAAAAACATTTCAAGCTTACAGCTCCAAATTTGTTTTATTATTATTATTTAAACTTTCAAAAATATACAGGGTGATGATGTGCACGGCTGATGCTTGATGATTGTCGTACTTAAGATTCTATTACTCATCACTATACAAATTTTTACCTTACGGGCAAAACGTTACTCGAAGGATTCACTAGCTCTCCTATTATAAGTTTCTTCCAGACGCCCACATGTGATTCTAATCAAAATTATTTCGTAATGCGCCTCGAACTAACACCTGGGTTCTCTTTAGCCATATCCAGAATGGTCGGGTGCTAAATAGTGATAGTCACTAATGCGCCTTTATAACTTTTAAATTCTCTCTCTCTCCACAATGGTCTCTTTATTTAGCGCATTTAGACCCGCCTTTCGTTCAGAATCAATCCATACGCTTGAAATTATTCCTGTTTTCTGAGAATTTTCAATTTTTTATTTTTAAACTTCGATTGGGAACTCTTTGATTTCGAAAACAACGTCGGTATTTATTACCATACATGAACATCATGTCAGCATACTATGAGTGAATGTGTGAGGCATTACGTATGAAACATTTTCCATTTTCGAGTCGAAACGATCAGAAACCACAACAATGCTTTTTTAAACTCATCAGTCAATTAAATAAGGTATTGACAAGCAATGAATATCTGCAAACTGAAATTAATTAGTACTTCAAAACTTTACAAAAACGAAAACTTTAGAACAAATTATTATAGAGACGGTAAATAATCGGATTAAAACATATGGATGGGTTAATTTTCCTTATTTTTACCACCTAAACATGTTTTTAAAATATTTACCTTTCTCTCCAAAACACCCTGTATTTTATCTTATAGGTCAAAACATTAAAGGACAATTTCTTTTATGTAAAATATTTACTTGGAAAATGCTATGAATAGAGATCCAGGACAAAAAATTTCTCCCACGTCTGGATTATTAAAAAACCCAGATTTTACTCCTACAAGGACTTCTTAAGAAATTTTATACTTACATTTTTTTTTGGTTTTAAACGCTTAAAGTTATTTAAAATTTTAAATTAAACATGTTATTTTTATTAACGTCTGGTCATGACTCCTTTATTTAATTAATTGCAAGCCTATACAGGGTGTTGTGATTACACTAATAAAAATTAAGGGCGTATTCCTGAACTAACTGGACTTTATGAAAAAATATATACAGTGTGTCCCAGAATAGGTGTTACAAGGGAACAAATAGACCAAACATTTTGTTATTTTTAAATGTCCTTTTAGGAAAACTAGTCGCTTGATTTAAAACTGATAAAAACAAAATTTTACTTAGATTGGTTAGTTATAACTAAAAGTATTAAAAATTATCCAAAGTAAAGTACCTTTATTTTTAAAATATTACAAAATTGTTTAAATAAATGTTGTAGCGAATTAAATTTTATGTCAAAAGTTGAAGTTAAAGCATTAGTGTAAAAAATGTTAATTTTTTATACTACGCATTAAGACTTTTTAAAATACTTGGCTTGAGGCAGCAAATTTAAACAAATAAATATTTAAAACTGGTTTTTTTTTAACTTTGCTTTCTTCTGTCCATTATTAAAGTTGTAATGCGTAATGTATAAAATTACCAATAACATTTTTTTTACTTTTATACCTTAACTTTAAATTTTAACGTAAAATTCAGTTCTCTACAACATTTTCCCAAAAACAATCTATTTTAATAAATAAAAGTGGTTAACTTCTGGGCATTTTTCATGTTTTTAGTTATAACTCTCCCTATATAATACCAATCAAAGTAAAATTTTGTAATTTTTAATTTTGAACCAGACAAATATATCTTCCCCGTGGCGCAGTGGACAGAGCTTTAATCTTCGAAGCCAGAAGTCGCCGGTTCGATTCCCAGCGGGGAGACATACTTAGGTAGTAGCTATTTAAAAATAACGACCGTGGTGGCACTACCGCGTTGTCTAAAAGGTCCTGTGAAATGCATAACTGCATGTTTTAGCTTGGACAATGTTGACGGAACAGGGGAACGATGGGTTAAACATCTAATAACCCGGCACCCACGGTACTCTGGTATTTAGGCATATGCCTTCGTGGGATGTCAAAAGATAAAAACAGCTTTTCAATATTTTGTTTTTAACTTTAAAAAATGTTGGTCCATTTGTCTCATTGTGTGCATTTTTTCCAAGATACAAGGTGTTTAATCTTCTTAAAAAAATTAGTTTTTACTATTATCATTAGAATTTATTATCTGATTTTCATTAAATTTATTATTATTTTTTACAGCAATAAGATGCTTATTTATGCTTAACTAATTTAATTTTTTAAGTCTAGTTGCGCCTCGAGTAGTACCTAAATAAATACCACCCCAACAAATATTAAATTATACAGTATGTCTCAGGATAGATGTTACAAGAGGACAAATGGACAAAAAAAATTTAGACTAATTGGTAACATGCAGAGCAAGATATCACTAAAAATATAAAAAATGACCAAGAGTAAAGTACTTTTGTTTTTAAAAAATACAACAATATTGAATAAATTAATATCGTGAATAAATTAATTTTATGTCAAAATTTTAAGGTAAAGCAAATGTTAAAAATGTTTTTGTTACTTTTTTACATGGTAGGTATACATTAAAAATTCAATACTATGTAAAGAAAAAAAAAAATAAAAAAATTTGTGGTTTCTTTTTAAAGCTTTTTGTGACGAATATTTAAGTGCTTATGCATAACATGTACAAAAATTGACAAAAACATTATTTTTACATTATTGTTTTAACTTTATATTTTACCATAAAATTTAATTTATTACAACATTAACTTATACAGTGTGAACGTAAATAGTCCCCCTTTGCTAACTTTTGAACCCTTACTTTTTTTAAATCTGGGTTTGACTAATGGAAAGATATAAACAACTTTTTAACGAAAAATGATAATTGCAACAATCAAGGTGGCGGATGGGCGCCATCTAAGAAACAAATTAAATAGACAGGGTGGTTTTAAAGCATATCAATTTAAAGCTCCTGACTAGTACTTTATAAACCTAGAATATAAAGTCGATTTATTCACCCATGTATTACAAATTGGCGGTACTTTGTACTAAAATTTACTTAAGTTTCTAATTTGAATGGCCATATTTCCAAAACCAATAAACTTAAATGTATTTAATATGGTATTTTCTTAAAGCCTTTTTAAATATCTTTCCATACTGAGAATAATATACAGGGTAAAACAAAAATACTTATTTATTTAATGGAGCACCCTGTATACATAATTACCAATAAAAAGATCTTTAAAAGAGCTTTAAGAAAATACCATATTAGGTACATCTAAATTTATTAGCTTTGGAAATATGACCATCCAAAACTTTAAAATTTTCAAAGTACCGCCATTTTGAAATAGGTAAAGGTATTGACTTTATATTCTAGGGTTATAAAGTACTCAAAAGAAACTTTAAAATTATATGCCACAAGACCCCCTTCCTATTTAATTTATTTTTATAAGATGGCCCCCATCCGTCATTTAGATTGTTACAACTATCATTTTTACTTTAAAAAGTAGTTTATATCCTCCCATGAGTCATGATTCAATAAAATAAAGAAAAAATTAAGGGTACCAAAGTAAGCAGGATAGGGGACTATTTACGTCCATATTTTTAAAAATAAAAGGACTTTACTCGTGAACATTTTTCATATTTTTAGTTATAACTCGCCATGTTTATCACCAATCAGAGTAAAATTCAGCATTTAATAGTTTTAGACCATACGACTAGTTTTCCCAAAATAGGCTTTCAAAATTAAAAAATGTTTGCTCCATTTTTTCCTTTGTAGCGCCTATCCGGGGACATACAGTGTATAACAAAATTATCCTAACCAAAATTTTTAAAATATTTGCTTTATTTTTAATATTTTGACCCCTCTCTCCCTCTGGTAAGATTTGCTTTAATCCCCCGATCCCCCAATCCCATGTAAGACTTTTTTCGCTTACTTAAACGGAAATTAACTTAGTGTTTTCTAAGGGGGACCTGCCCAAATCTCGTTACTTTTTTTTTGTTTCTTTGGGAAGAAATATAACGTGATATATGCCTCTCGTAATTTATGGACGCCCCTAAGGTTTTTTATTTGCATACATTAACCTCGCAAAAGCTTTATACTTCTTTTAATTATTATTAGGAGTAATTCAAGAAACTTTTAAGGCCATATTCTGTGGCCCTAATTAGTTCTAATTACTTAGTTAGAATATTTTAGGTTTTATCTTTTACATTTCATCTTTTTAACAAACAGTAACATACTGCTTTTATTTCTTTGCAAAGTAAAATATTCCGAACTTGTTAAAAGAAATTAAACTTAGAAAGTGAAATGACGCTTTTAGCCCAAATGATACTAGTGCATGTGTATTTCTTTAAAAGAAAGTCTTTTAGGTATAATACCATTTCCTGATATTTATTTTTTTAATTTAAAAATTAAATGTGGGTTAAAAACAATGAGAATAATATGGATTTTGTTTATTATTAAACTACCTTAAACAAAATGTGGTTTTTGCCTGTTTCTGTTTTAAACAATTTTATTAAATACTAGCCGACCCGTCACACTATTTATAATAAAACAAAAAAACGTGCTTCGGGCGAGATTCGAACCCAGGCCTCCCGCGTGGCTGGCGAACATTCTACCGCTAAACACTAAGGCTTATATAGGAACATCGACCCTTTTGTATACTTTTACTTATTTGCTAACTTGATATACATATGCCATTATTTTTTTCTATACTTTTTGTTTTATTATTATAAAATTATAGCCTATAACAATCCTGAATAGTGTAGCTTTATGAGAGTAAAAGAATTTTTATGGTAGGTTCAGTATTTCCGAACATTAGCGGCTACAAACAAACAAACAAACCAAGTTACAAACTTTACCTCTTTATAATATTGGTATAGAACAAAATAATTATTACAAAAATATTTTAACAAAGCTATCACCACTATTTTGACCAAGCTAAGCAAAATTTGTAATGGGACTAATAATTAATCAATTAAACAGGATAAAAAAATTAAAACACTTTTACATTCCCTTCTTAAAACCAAATTAACTTACACACCTAACTTTTAATTAACTCGGATTATTTAGATTTTAGTTCGGTTTTCGTGGTTTAAAGTTCTTGTTAAAGTTTTAGAGATACGCGCGAAACTTTTAGATATAACTCCATTCCATTGATTTCCCTGAATCCTTATACAACCGATAGGGCAAGAAAATTTTGTACTACCGATTTTATTAGAAAATAATTATTTACTTGAAAACCATTAGAGGATATAGGATAGTGTCAAGCTAAAAGATTCAGAAATTAACAGCGGATTAAAAATACTAAAATATACAGGATGTGCCATTTGAAATACCAAGGATGGTGCTACTTTTTGATAAAGGCAGCAACGCTGCAACGTTAAAAATGTTTTAGGTTGTTTGAGCACAAGTCATTACCTATGATGCCAAATTTAAAAAAAATGCAATGTCTCGTTTTCTGTAAACATCTAAATCATTATTAAGCGTAATACACCCTGTATATTAGTACACCGTCATGTAGAATAGAAAAATAAAAATTAACATTATACGAAGTGAAAATTTAAAATTAATATTTGTAACTATGGTAATGGAGCCCAAGAGGGTATTTCCGGATTTACTACAGCACGGCCGATTGATATACCGGCGGAACACAATTTTGTAGCCCCTCGTTTTCTTTACGTCACTCTAAAATTGTCAGATTATTGGAATGTACACTGTTTATCATGTAATTAATTCGCCCTATCTAAAAAAGATAATTTCTGATGGATATACGTAATTTGGTTTCTTTCGATCGGCCTTGTGATACGGGGCCCATGGTTGGTAGAGACACTTAACCGGGTACAAGGGTACCGGGTACCCGGTTAAGTGTCTCTACAAACTATGAGTCTCCGTATACAAGGCACGATCGAAAGAATCAAACCAAATATACGTATATCCATCAGAAATTCAGCTCTCGATTAGATAGGGTGAGTTAATTACATGCTAAACAGTGTACATTCCAATAATCTGACAATTTTAGAGTGACATAGAGACTAAAACAAAAAAAAACGAGGGGCTACAAAATTGTAAAGAAAACGGAGGGCTACAAAATTGTAAAAAACAACGCTTATTTTGAGGATTTTAAGCGTTGGTCTTAAAAATAACGAAAAACATATAATCCGATACGATCCGAAGTATTTCCACAAGCCGAAATAATAGCAGAATTTTTTTTGTGACACATTTAAAAATATACAGCCGCTTTCTCCAACCGATGAAAAGGTACACAATATATAACATTTTTTTCTTCTTATTATCTAAGCTTTGAAACACAATAGGTTTCTATGACGGTCAGGTAAAATCCCCTTTAAGCATCGTGGGCTCCCCTACTTTGACTTTAATGTGTTTAAATACCATATTTATTAAACAGACAAGAGTTGTTATGCGGTAAACAGATGGATAAAGGCCGTTTCTTATTCGGATCTTAGACTATAAACCCTTTATAACTCACTTATCAAACCTGTACTGTAATGCCTTTATCTACTTGCTTCTTAGAACCAAGATAATTTAACCCAACTAACTTTTTTTATCTTTGGACAAACCACGAGGGCTTAAAGCCCAAATACTAACGTACCGTGGGTGTCTTAAGCGAGGTAAGAGGACGTTTGTTGACACGAGACTTAAATACTTGAAGATTTGGGGGAGAAGTGGGAAGTTCGGAGTCTGTCCAGTTGGACCGTATAGGGATGCATACGCGTGGACCACGAGTTTCCCTGGTGGGAACCGCGAGTCGAGGAACTATTTTGGACAAATCTTCAGAGCAGAAGCCATGAAGGTACCTATAAAAAAGCGATAAATCCCCCACAGCTCGACGATGGGCCAAGAGAGCCTTTCTGTAAGTGAGGGATCATCAATAATGAGACGAATAGCTCTTCTTTGGGTGGAATTAAGAATGCTTAGGGTTGTGGGGGACGCCATTCTCCAGATATGAAAACAATATTCCAAGGGAGGTCGGATTTGGGAAACACATGTCTTTGCTCTGTAAAACTTGGCCGCTCATAAGTAGAGGATGAGTATTTAATGACTCTTTTCGCGACAAGGAACATGATTGGGTTTTAGATGCATTAAAATTGACGAGATTTTTGGCGCCAAATCCTATATTATATTAAGATCCTGCGAAAGCGATATCTGCATCGCTCTGCGTTTGTTGTCCAAATCAGGTTTAGTGATGGGTTTAGGAACCTGAAAACTGGAGTAAAGGGTACTATCGTCGGCGAAGCTATGAATGGAATTAGTTGTGGACGCGAGAAGGTCGTTGATGTGAAGAAAAAACAATGTTGGTGCCAGAACTAAGCCCTGAGGCACACCAGCATTTACTTGGTGAAAGCTTGAAAAATGGCCGTCCACAATAATTGATATAGTCAATCAGATAGATAACTAGAGAGCCAAGTATAGAGTTTAGTTAAAAGACCATAGGAGGGAAGTTTATTAAATTTTAAATAACTTGGGATTATTCAGATTTAAATTCGGCGTTCGTGGTTTAAAGTAATTGTCCTACTTTTAGAGAAACCGCCAAACTTTTAGATACAAATACAGTTTCTTGATTTTCCCGAGACCTAGTACAACAGCAGGGTAAGATAATTCCTGCACAACGTTAAAATAACATATTTAGCACATTATCACGACCGACGTAACCCTGAAACTCGAACGAAGTTTGTGCTTCGGTAATTCCAGTAATTCCAACAATTAACCGTTCTCACGACTGTGGCCGTGAATAACTAATGGCGTGAATTAGACAAAATTTACAAGGCGTCATGCTTTACAAAATGATAACAATAATTTTAAAACTTTCATGTCTTAGACAAGTAGATTTGTTAAAAGTTTTTAAAAATATATATATATATATATATATATATATATATATATATATATATATATATATATAAAGGGTCCGCCAAATAACTTTTTTTTAATAAAAACTATAAAAATGAAAAATAATTTCATTCAAATGGCTGCCTCGGCTGGCCATGCAGTAGCCTACACAATTGGTCCAATTTTTAAGCACATTATCGATTGTGTGCATCTGTATTTCACCAATGGCTTCACGAATATTGTCCTTTAAAGCGTCAATTGTCTCTGGCTTGTCGGCGTAACACTTATCTTTGACGGCACCCCACAAATAATAGTCCAAAGGTGTCAAATCGCAGCTCCGAGGTGGCGCAACGACATCAGCTCTGCGGCTGATAATGCGATCTTCAAAAACAGGGCGCAAAACATCGAGTGTAGCTTCGGCTGTGTGGCACGTAGCGCCGTCCTGTTGAAACCAAATGTTGTCAATATCCTCATCTTCAATTTTTGTAAACAAAAATTCGTTCAACATGGCCCGATAACGATCGCCATTGACTGTAACGGTCACTCCTTGCTCATTTTCGAAGAAAAATGGCCCAATTATGCCTCTGGACCAAAATCCGCACCAAACAGTGACTCGTTTTGGGTGCCTCGGCTTTTCAATGTATGCGTGCGGGTCTTCTGTGCCCCAAATGCGACAATTTTGCTTGTTTACATACCCGGCAAGATCAAAATGAGCTTCATCTGAAAAGATGATTTTTTGGCAAAATCGGCATCAACATTACCATGATTTTCAAAGTAATGTCGCAATATTTCCCAGCGTTGTTCAAGCGTATACACAACCATATTCGTTCAGCGGAAGGATATAACTAATTATCTGTCAAATCAAACATGAGCTAAGTGTTATCATTCACGAAATAAGCACTAGTTGAAAAAAAAAACGTTATATGGCGGACCCTTTATATATATATATATATATATATATATATATATATATATATATATATATATATATAGATATAATATAGATATATATATATATATATATATATATATATATATATATATATATATATATATATATATATATATATATATATATATATATATATATATATATATAAATATACATATTTAAAAATTTAATTAGTCATTAAAAATCTCTTTAAAATTAAAAAAATGGCAAAAAAACTGTTTCTACAGCAATGGAATAATAACTAATTTTAAAAAGCACATTTTTACAAAATTTGATTTACAGGGGTCAAACCGGGAACTGCTGCAATCCATTTCTTAAAAAGTAGGCTTTAATTTTTTAAAAAATTTAGTAGCATTATAAAGTCAGTTGGGGACATACAACTTAAATATTTTTACAGCTTTACCACGAGTTATTGTCAACTTCCTTATTTTAAATAACATATTCTAAGTAACATTTTAAACATAATTAATGTATAGTGTTCTATATTTAGGTTTAACTGTTTTTGACATTTTTTTATTTTATGTCAAAAATGCCCTTTGTAAGCCATAACATAACCATCATTTTTTTTTAACAAAAGCCTTTAATATCAGTTGGGGTTGGGCTTCTTGTAGAGAAAGACCTAATTTAGTAGACTGTATTGATCTTTTCACAATTAGTAAATACAAAGTTGTCAAAAATAATCGTTAAAAATTGTAACAAAAGAAACTTTAGAAAAAACCCCATTAAAAATTTTATATTACTTACTTCTTATATTACTCACTTTACTTACTATAGACCCGGTACAGCCACTGTGAGGCAGGCGTAACACCTCCATCCTTCTTTAGACATATACGAGAATTGATCTTTTAACTTTAATCGATTTTCCTTTTAGGAAATAAGTTACATTTTTAATTAGTTTTGGTTGTAATTTCCTTTAAATTTCTTACCCAATACAACAGTAGCCATAATGTAAAAGACACCCTGTTGGTTTTACTAGTTATTGTAAATTTACCTTTGTTTGTGATTACTTAGTAATAAAATGCCTGTGGTTCTACTTTACTAGGACGTACACAGCAGGTCGTAAAATTAAATTTGCTGCTACAAACATATGCAACGCATTATTAAGACTGATGTGGCCTTGAATCTCGGGTTTGTAGGTCGAAAATTTGAACAATTAATCAGGAAATTACATAGAATAATAGGTTGACTTAGTTAAAGTTTGCCAGGTACCTTGGTTACCAGAAAATTCTGACAGTAACCTTAATTTCAATCAATGCTGTATGGTTTACCAATCATAAGAGTAATTTTTCTTTTTTTGTTATTTTAAGACAAATTTATCCAAATTTTTATTTACAATTGTTTAATAATATTTCAAAACTAAGCGTTTATTTGGAAAATTTTAAACTAATAGTTATTAAAAGCTAAATATGCTAAAATTAAGAATTACATTTACAATACATTATTTTCAAAATGGTTACATTTTTAATTAGTTTTGGTTGTAATTTCCTTTAAATTTCTTACCCAATACAACAGTAGCCATAATGTAAAAGACACCCTGTTGGTTTTACTAGTTATTGTAAATTTACCTTTGTTTGTGATTACTTAGTAATAAAATGCCTGTGGTTCTTACTTTACTAGGACGTACATAGCAGGTCGTAAAATTAAATTTGCTGCTTCAAACATATGCAACTCATTATTAAGACTGATGTGGCCCTGAATCTCGGGTTTATAGGTCGAAAATGTGAACAATTAATCAGGAAATTACATAGAATAATAGGTTGACTTAGTTAAAGTTTGCCAGGTACCTTGGTTACCAGAAAAATTCTGACAGTAACCTAAATTTCAATCAAATGCTGTATGGTTTACCAATTATAAGAGTAATTTTTCTTTTTTCTTATTATGAGCCAAATTTATCCAAATTTTTATTTACAATTGTTTAATAATATTTTAAAACAAAGCGTTTATTTGGAAAATTTAAAACTAATAGTTATTAAAAGCTAAATATGCTAAAATTAAGAATTACATTTACAATACATTATTTTCAAAATGGTTATATAGGAATGTGATTTAAAATTAAGTGTTAATTGTGTGTTCGAAATTTAAAATATGCTTTTTAAAAAAAATCTTAAACCTATCGTTTGTTAATTATAATTAGAGTTAGCAACATTGATTGTGCTGATTTTACATTTCTGTACTCGCTAGTAAACTTTTCGCATGCATTTTGGCTCTAAAGTATCACTTTTTCGCACTAATACACAAATGCAAATATTAGCGATTTGCAATGAAGGATTTTTATGCACTTTATATTAATAGTTATTTTTCTACCAAGGGCATAAAATAGCACTTTTAAGACCACGGCTGAAAGTTGTGGGCGTATAAGTGCTTTACGCCAGAGGTGCAAACAATAGTTTTTGTACGACTGAAATTAATATACAAGCAATTTCTCAGCTTTTAATGTTCTAAATTGTAATCAGTATACTTTTAACATATGTTAAAATAAATAAATTGGTAATTTACCAAAAAAAAGGGGCATTATCTAATTTTAATACTGTATTATAAAAGTTATAGGTGCGGGCGTTTTTAATACTTTTTTGCCCTAGGGCGTAAAAGTGCTATTTTTCGCCCGGTCAAGCCAAGTCAAGAAGTGGAAGAAACACATTCCGCAGACACAAATATTTTTACAACAAAAAAACTTCTTTAAACCGCTATTAGCCTGCAGAATGCCACAATTGTACACTTACCATAAATAATAATAAAATTTTGCTTGTATGTTTTTTTATGCTCAGTGGAAAAAATACCGTTTCATAACACATGCCAAAAGTTGCCTTTTCCGCACTTGATCTGCTTGACCGAACTCCGCTACGCGTCGCAGTCGAGTGCGAAATTGTGACACTTTTAGCACTAGTCAGGAAATATACTATTTAAATAGGATTTTAAAAATAATGTCATAATATCTTAACAACCGATATAATTTTTTTTTTTCATACAATTCATAATAAAAAGTGTTCCATACAACGCAAAAAGATTTCCATACTTATGTAGACACTAGACAGACACACTACACACACGTATGTAGGTCAAGAACGGATAAATTGTGAAAAAAATAATAAAATGTGTATCATGGAACAACAAATAGTATTTTTATTGAAACAAAATCGTACTTTTCCGCACCTTCCAGTACTACCATGCAAAAAGTGAATTATGAAACAATAAATATTTAGTTTGTCTTTCAAAACCAATGCTTGTAACAAAATTAAAGAAAATGCGTATATATTATTAAATAAAGATAATTGTGGAGCATCAATTTCAGTTAATTTAAATAACAATTGGTTGCCTTTGCTCGATGCTGAAGTATCTTCAGAAAAACTAAAAATCAACTAAGTCATCAACTTTTTTGTCTTACAAGTAATAAATACACCAGTTACTTCTAGTCACTCATGACACATATGTCAAACCATTTTCAGTTTGCGATATTAAATAGTCGGAAAATTTAATTCATTTTTAATTTAAATATTAGTTAATTTTTTATTTTTTAACTTTATTTTTAACTTGACAATGGTGGCCGACTTACCACCGAAACGTGGTTTTTTAATTAGATTTTTTTGGGTTTTTGGGGAGTTTTCTTTTATTTTGTTTCAGTCGACCGACCATTTTATAGGGATTAATAGGGCTAAACAGGGTCAGCTCGTATACCCCGGTACCAGGACCGAAGCGTTCTCATTCTTTCCAGGCTTGTACCCAACATAAAGATTATCCAATAAATAAATTCTCCTAACCAATATAGAGCATATCTTTAAAAATTAATCTATTTAGCATTTGCAGAAAGTCATTATTTTGAACGACTTATTCCAGAAATTCTTTTATAATTATACAGGGTGTCCGCTATTTAATGGTACACAGAAAAATCGCGGATTTCTTGTGCCACAATATTAGGATTTAACGAAACATACCTACAGGGTGGTCCCAATTTTCTGGGAAAGTCCAATATTTCTCTTGTTTAACGAGATATAAGAATAAGTTTTATACCAAAGTTGTAGTGTTTTTAAACGCGCATATCCTTAACAATATTTTGATGTACACCGAATTTTCCAAAAAAGTTATGGCTAAGAAGTTGTTTTTTTAAATTGTAACCCCTATTTTTGTTTACAGAATTGGATTCAGCATATAATTTTGCATATAGTGCATAATTTTATTTTGGCACTCGTGGCAATGTTGCTACGCTATTTATAATTTACTAAAACTTTCGTACAAAAACATGTTACCCAAAAGTAAGGTAAAAGCGAAATTAAAAATATTATTAATAATACTTAGCTTGTTGTTTTAACACACCAAGGACCATAAAATAAATTCTTTTAAGAAAATTTACTAGATATTATACAGGGTATTTCTTATAGCATGGCCAATATCTCAGTATTTTAAATGGTAAATCTATTTTTTTTCTTTTAATGGCACACCCTGTATATTAGGCTATTTTTAGATTTTATGAATAAAAATAAGGTACATTTCTTTAGAGATTTCTATTCCAAAAATGTAAGATTTTTAAATATTCAAGTATTTAAAAAAATTCATAACAAGTATTTTCTTGATAAAAGAAACTGTTATTTTTAATGGAAAACCCAGTATATTTATTAATATTTTTATAATTTCATCTTTTCCTTTAAAAAATGTAATATAAGCTATGGTTATTTTTAGAAATAAAACATTTAGTGACCTCTAAAAACTGCACTGCATGAAAATTAGGAATATTTTTTAACAATGAAAAGTTACATTTAATGTTACAAAAAATGCGACAACAAAAGTATAGAACAATTTTATGCAGGTCGATAAATCCGTTCTTTCTGGAAATAACTATAGCTTATGTTACATTTTTTTAAAGGTGGAAAATGAATTTTAAAGGATATTGACAAATGGCTGTTTTATTTAAAATACCAAAGTTTCTCTTTATCAAAAAAAAAACGTGTCATCGATTTTTCAAAATCTTAACTATCTAAAAACCTTACATTTTTGTTATAGGAATTGCTGAAGAAACTAACCCTATTTTTATTCCTAAAATCTATAAATGACCTAATATACAGGGTGTTCTATTAAAAAATATAAGATTTTTCATTTTAAATATTTAGATATTGGCCATGGTATAAGAAATACCCTGTATAAGATCTAGTGAATTTTCTTACAAGAATTTATTTTGTTGTCCTAAGTGTGTTAAAAGACCAAGTTAATTAGGTCGCTTGTGGCTGCTCCGGTTGTCTCGGCAGCGTCGATCTCCGGAGTTAAGCAGTGAAGTGCGCGCCCATAACTTGGATGGGTGACCGGCGGGTTTTGGGCAACGGCACGCGGTGTTCTGCTCGGGGTGACGAACGGACCGACCAACAACCATCCAAGTTATGGAATGAATGGTGTGTGAATGGGAAGGAGTAGGGGTCAAGGTACAATAACCCTTCAGGCTGCAGTGCACTACCTAGGGGGCGGTCGTCGGGCCTGAGTGGGATGACCCCGAAAGAGCGAAACAAAACAAAAAAAAAAGTTATTTATTATTAATAACTAATTTATTTCCGTTTTTACCTAATTTTCAAGTAACATGTTTTTTACAAAAGTTTCGGTAAATTATAAATAGTGTGGACAACGAGTGCCAAAATAGAATAACGTACTATATGCAAAATTGTATGCTGAACCGATTCTGTAAACAAAGTGGTTACAATTTAAAAAAACTAACTTTTAGCCATAACTTTTTTGGGACATCTTTATACATGAAAATATATTTATGACAAACACGTTTAAAAACCCTACAACTTTTGTATACAACTTTTTTCATATCTCGTTAAACAACAGATATATTGAACTTTCCCAGACAATTGGGCCACCCTGTATGTTCAAAAGTTAATAATAAGGAAAAAAACAGGGTGTCAAAGTAACAAAATTTTTTTAATTTGTTTTTATTAAAACTTTTTTGTGCCACTTTGTATGATCTAAGTAAACCAGTAAACTTCCCTATGCTTTCTACACAAAAAATATATACCTTGTAGAAAAGGCTTCGAGAAACTGTTTCCAAGATACAAAACGTGGTTTAGTACAACGCAATAAATTATATGGAAGAGTACGTTAAATTATTCGTTTATTATGAGGCAGTTGTAGGTATGCTAATACACTGTTTTAAAGGGCACTTTTTGGTTAAACTAAAACACTTACTACACTACAGGAAGCACAAAAAAGTGAGGACGTTTTAGATACATTTAAATAGTGTATTTAGCTTCATCCATTTTATATATAAACGAAAAATACTATCAAAAAACTTTTTTTCATTTTGACACCATGTACCTTCCTAATTATCAACTTTTGAATATGGGTATGTTTGGTTAAATTCTAATATTTTGCCATCGGGAATCTGTGGTTTTTCTGTGTACCAATAATTAAGGGACACCCTGTATACTTTTAAATTGCTATTTAAAACCTATAAGTAACTTACCTACTTATTACAGAACAAACTTTAAACGAATTTTAAATTTACCGAAAACGCAGGCTAAGTTGTCAGTTAAATGCTAGGCAAGCATTTAAATTGGTTATTTATTTATTAAAGTTTAGCAAAAGTTCTTTGCAGTTAATTACTTAAAAGACACGAGTTTTACAACTGGTCAAGGACTACACGTGTAAATAAATGGGGGTATACAGACTGAAACACAACCTGAGCAACACAAAAGTTAGATCAGGACACATGGAAATAAAAAATATCATAAGGAGTCCCATAATGGATATGAGGACAGACTATATGACCCCACAAATCGTACCCAGAAGACCCTTTCAGGTGACAATACACCCAAGGGAGAACTGGGCAAACGAAAATTTCAGACTCTCTCTTCGAGGTCAAACCTGGTATACGGACGGGTCCAAAACCGAAGAAGGGTCAGGAGCAGGTGTCTACAGTGAGATGGGAAACACTCGTTTGACCTTTCCACTGGGAAACCACGCCTCTGTATTTCAAGCAGAAATTTTTGCGATCTTACAATGGGCCAGGATTAACAACCAAAGGCCCCGCATAAATTGTACAATCAACATTCTTACGGATAGTCAAGCAGCCCTTGGTGCACTAATTAATCCCAAGGTATCGTCTTGGCTGGTACTAGAATGCCTCGAGGAACTCAGGGAACTGGCGGAACGCAACAACACGAGGTTGATGTGGGTGCCAGGGCATTGCGGAATTCGAGGCAATGAAAACGCAGACGAACTGGCTAGAAGGGGTCAGCCACGACATACGTCGGGCCAGAACCAGTCCTTGGAGTGCCAAAGAGCACCTTCCGGAGTGCGGTACAAAACTGGGTAAAGGACCAGCAAAGACTGCACTGGGAAAGGCTTCCTCAACACATGCATGGGAAAATATACATCAGT
The DNA here is from genome assembly GCA_014170235.1 of Listronotus bonariensis. Taxonomy (NCBI): domain Eukaryota; kingdom Metazoa; phylum Arthropoda; class Insecta; order Coleoptera; family Curculionidae; genus Listronotus; species Listronotus bonariensis. Next base: position 85,649 of record JACEGR010004346.1, read on the forward strand.
GGACCATGCACAAAAAGAGCTAAAGAACTACTCAAAATGGGTAGGAATCAGCTAAGAACGATCACAGGTTTCCTCACCGGACATGCTCCAGTGAAAGAACACCTAAATAAAATGGGATTATACAACGGAGATCTGGACTGCAGATTATGTGGAGCAGAGACCGAAATAGTATCCCACATACAGTCAGAGTGTGAGGCACTGGATCACAAAAGACAGGCAATCTTCGGGGATATTAGAGTGCCCCCGGAAACATATGGTACGCACCCAGCAGACCTATACCGCCTTCTTCAAGGAACTGGGGTACTGGAATGGGTACAATAAAACGGGAGTTTGGTACAATAAGCCTTCAGGCTGCAGTGCCACCGGACATGCAGACGGCTCCCTGGGAGAAAAAAACACGTGTAAATATAAATTTTAAAATAAGTTTATTTAAAAGTACTCTTTGGGTTTAAAAAAGAGTAAGAGGGACATTTTATTTTTAACCTTTTACGCGACCTGAAGTTATAATTCTATTTTATCGATTTTATTTATAGACTAAGATCCCAATAAAACGCAAACTTCACCCTATGTTTACCGAAAAAAAACTCTTTTATATTAAAAATTGAATTTAAACCAAGGTATTGCCATAAGACTATGACCAAATAAAAAAAAGTAAGTTTTAAAATTTTTGAGTGACCCTGTATAATGTCAATTTTTATATATTTATTGTGCATGACCGTACTAATATATGGATGGACTTCTTGTTGAGTACACGCCTGGAAAGAATGGGACCGCTTCGGTCCTGGTCCCGGGGTATACGAGCTGACCCTGTTCAGCCCTATTGACCCCTATGAACTGGCCGGTCGCCTGAAACAAAATAAAAGAAAAACTTCCAAAAAACCCAAAAAATTCTAATTAAAAAACGACGTTTCGGTGGCAAGTCTGCCACCGTTGTCAAGTTAAAAAATTAAGTTAAAAAATAAAAATAAAATATTAACAAATATTTAAATTAGAAATGATTAAAATTTAGATTATCTTTATATCTCAAACTGAAAATAGTTTGACATATGTGTCATGAGTGACATAAGTAACCGGTGTATTTATTATTTGTAAGACAAAAAAGGTAATAAGTTAGTTGATTTTTAGTTTTCCTGAAGATACTTCAGTATCGAGCAAAAGCAACCAAGTGTGATTTAAATTAACTGAAATTGATGCTACACAATTATCTTTATTTAATAATATATACGCACTTTCTTTGATTTTGCGTTTTTAGAACAAGTTTCCTTTGCTAAAATACTCGAAGCAGTTTATTCTATGATTGTTATCAAATGCGTGTTGACAGATTTTTGATTTATAAAATTCTGTGTTTTTAATGTATGATCTGTATTCTTTTATGCGTTTAGCTAATGGTCTACAAGTTTCACTTATATAAAACTTATCGCATTCGCAAGGTATTTTATAAATGACATTTTTTGTATTTTCATTTAAGTTGTATAGTTTTGTTTTTGTTAAATGAGATCTAATGGTGTTTTGTGTTTTAAAGATTGTGCGAATATTAAATTTATTTCCTATTCGTTGAATTTTATTTGATAGTCCGGGAATGTATGGTAAAAATAAATTTGTAATAGGTCTATTTTGATTTTGTCCTATATTTGGATTTTCAAATTCAAGAAAACAATTATTTATAAAATCAAGAGGATAATTATTTTGAATTAAAATATCTTTTAAATAATCTTTTTCATTGTTTATATTTTGATTAGAACAAATGACTTTAATTTTATCAAATAGACTTTTACTACTCCCTTTTTAACCATTATGGGGTGATTTGAGTTGAAGTTTAAGTATCTATTTGCATGTGTAGGTTTTCTGTAAATTTTTGTTACGAAATTGTTTAAATCTTTTTTAATAAAATGTCAAGAAAAGGTAGTTGTGAGTTGTTTTCTTTTTCTAAAGTAAACCTAATAGTTGGTTCTTGTGTATTAATGTCTGTTAAAAAATGATTCAAACAGTGTTCGTCATATTGGTATATAGAAAAAATGTCATCTATATATCTCCACCAAACTAAAGGTTTATATTGATAATTCTCTACAAAATTTGACTCAAAATTTTCCATAAAAATATTACTTAATAAAGGTGATAAAGGTGAACCCATAGCCATGCCTGAAGTTTGTTTATAAAAATCAGTTTTGTATTGAAAATATGTTGTTTTGACACAAAAAAGTAAGTAGCTCAAGAATAGTGTTTATGTTTAGTTTGGTTCTTTCACCAAGATGGACATCATTTTCTAATTTATTTCTAACAATATTTAATGTTTTATCCACTGGGACATTTGTGAATAAACTAAATTGATTTGATAACAATTATAGAATAAACTGGGATGCTTCGAGTATTTTAGCAAAGGAAACTTGTTCTAAAAAACGCAAAATCAAAGAAAGTGCGTATATATTATTAAATAAAGATAATTGTGTAGCATCAATTTCAGTTAATTTAAATAACACTTGGTTGCCTTTGCTCGTTACTGAAGTATCCTCAAGAAAACTAAAAATCAACTAACTTATTACCTTTTTTGTCTTACAAATAATAAATACACCGGTTACTTATGTCACTCATGACACATATGTCAAACTATTTTCAGTTTGAGATATAAAAATAATCTAAATTTTAATCATTTCTTATTTAAATATTAGTTAATATTTTATTTTTATTTTTTAACTTAATTTTTAACTTGACAACGGTGGCAGACTTGCCACCGAAACGTCGTTTTTAATTAGAATTTTTTGAGTTTTTTGGGGGTTTTTCTTTTATTTTGTTTCAGGCGACCGGCCAGTTCATAGGGGTCAATAGGGCTGAACAGGGTCAGCTCGTATACCCCGGGACCAGGACCGAAGCGGTCCCATTCTTTCCAGGCGTGTACTCAACAAGAAGACCATCCAATAAATGAACCCGCCTAATCAATATAGAGCATATCTCCAGTACTAATATATTTGTACATTTTGTTTCTTCAATTTTATAAATAAAGCTGTGGTAAATTTTTAACTTTTAAACATTTTTTTGGTACATTTTAAATTATTTAAAAATATATTTTTTAATAACTAGCATACGTACGTATT
>JACEGR010004347.1:0-88720 GCA_014170235.1 Listronotus bonariensis
AGTCGATGATAAAATATACATTACAGGGTGTTCGAAAAATGCACAGCCAAATTTCAGGAGGTGATTCCCCATTGAAAAATATGAAAAAAGTTCCTATAAACACGGGTCCGAAAAATGCATAGTTTCCAAGATACAGGGTGTTAAACTTTTTAAAAAAATATTTCTTTTTTAATTATCTTGAATACCCTGAAACCGATTTTCTTGAAATTTTTCAGTGTTGTTTTTAGTAATAAGGGCCTAAGTTAGGCATAATTAAATTAATATTATTAAGTCCAGTGGCGTCTCACGGGACATCTTATCCAAAATAATTGTAAAAAAATGTGCACTGAAAATACAACTTTTTTATCTCCTGAATTTTTTTGTATCTTGCTTCGTTTTCGAGCATAAAAAATAAAAACCACTTTATTGCATGTTTCTTGGGACGGAATTTTTGAATTTTGACGATTTACTGAGCAAAAACAGTTAAAGATAGAGCAAAATTAATTTTACTTTCCTATCTTAACTTTTTAAGGACTATCTAATGACATTAAAAAGTGTAGGTCAACTGAAGATTAAAGAAGGTGAATGTTGAACCTAAATGTTGGACACCCTGTATCTTAGAAACTATGCATTTTCGGACCTATGTTTATAGGAACTTTTTTCATATTTTTCAATAAGGAATCACCTCCTAAAATTTGGCCGTGTATTTTTCGAACACCCTGTATATCTTCTATTTTTTAGATTTGAATGGCCATATTTCCAAAACTATAAGATATAGACATATCAAATGTGGTATTTTCTTAAAGTTCTTTAAATTATTTATTAAATGGTGATGCAATATACAGGGTGTTCCATTAAAAAATGCCAGTTTACTACCAAATTTCCGAGGATGGCCATATTTCGAAACTATTAAAATTGGGTATAACACATCAGGACTTTTTTAATGGTATTTGATGGATCTTTCGAATAGTGATATATTATACAGGGTGTTTCATTAAAAAGTACATTTTTGCAAAAATCAAAAACACGATGTTTAATTGCTTTTTGTTGTCAGCACGTTAATTGGCGGAAAAAATGCTACTACTTTGCTAATTTAACCGACTTTGTAACTCCAATAATAAAGAAGTTAGCAATAATGTCGACTTCAAAATGATTACCTTGTATAGTAAGAACATTTTAAAAGCGCAAATTCGGTACCCTTTGAAAATAATACAAAAAAACATAAAAAAGGCCGCCTGCAATCGGACTATTTTATACAAAGGCGCCGCTATCCTTTACAGCGACGCGCCGATACACTATGGGATAGAAATCCATTATTTTGGCCAAAAAGCAACTTTGAAATTTTAATGGCTCATGCTGTGTATTTCAAAGTAGATACTCCAAACTACATGTACGCAAAATTATAAAAGGATATGACGACTTCTATTGGGGTAATAAAAAACTTGAAAATGTATTTTAAGTAAACATAAATATACAACATTTAATCTACTTAGTTTATTATTAGCCTTATTTACTAAAAAAAGTAAAAGAGTTTAAATAATAAGAGCTATTGTTGTGTTTCTGATGCAGTCTCAAGTCTCGCTACTTTTGTCAAATATTTTTACCTTTTTCTTTATCAGTTTTTGTACTTACAATTGCCTTCCTACTTTTGCTACTTCTGAGTGTAAGGACAGATACAAGATTTTTTATAATTTACAAGGTTTTCCATTTTAAAAATTAATATGTTTTGTCCTACACTGTATATCCTAAAAGATAAAAGCATTCTGATGAAAGATATGGATTCTACAGAATCTACCCAACAAAACAGGGTTTTTATTCATTTTATACGTTAAAAAATAAAGAAAGTTGGGAAGATGTATCTCTATTACGCTTCTAAGAATAATTTAAAACTATTTTTCAGATGTGGATGGTCATATTTCCGAAACTAATGGAGATAGACACATCAAATGTAGTATTTTTTAGAGCATTTTAAAAGATTTTTTTGGTGGTGATATAATATTCAGGGTATTCCATTTAAAAAATCATACCTATTGTTGTACCCTGTATATCATATGAGATAATAAACATCGGATTACTGATTAGAATACTACCGAATTAACCAAACAAGCTGATATTTTTATTTATTTTGTACAATAAAAAATAATAATGTTAAGGGGGTGTAAATTTATAATAACATATAATAAGTTTTAGGTTTCCAAAAAGCATTTGTAATAATTTATAATATTTTTTTCATTATTTTTCCAGTAAAAAGCACCTCATTTTAAGTTAGATTGGTAAGTTTCAGAATTTTGACCAAAAAAATTAATTTCTATCCCATAGTGCGATGACCAGCTGCATTAACCGGCATATCATAAAAGAAATATAGCAAAGGCGGCCGCAAAGACAAGCATGCCGATTTATTTGCTTTAAGCTCCGAAGAGCACCGAATTTACATTTTTAAATTGTTCCTTCTATAATGTATAAGTGATATTTTTTCGAGAAATTATCAGTGAACAAACTGATAGAAGTGAATCTGATACAACACTTTTGAAAATTATGTGGCTAACTTCATTCTAAATGTTTATGAATATTTCAATCAGTCACGTTATCAGATGATCAGCAGGTCAACAAACTGATAAGATTAAAACTAATAATTTTTCAAAACAATACCACTTTAGTTTATAATGTTGTCAAACCTTTTAACGCAAATATAGCTTCTGTATTCTTGAACGTCTCGAACTTCAATCTATAAAAAAAAGTGAATGAATATTTATTCACTTGTTATTTATAGATTTTAAGACAAATCCTCTTGACCCCTGAAGAGTAATTACATTCTTAGAACCCAGCAGCAAAATATAAAAATGACGAATTCCGTAACAAAGCACCTTAGTATGTGCTAACAATACCGACCATTATTACCCTTTGAATATTCCGAGTAAAATGATGAAGAACGCCAATAGAAAACTCTTGATTCATGTCAGAATTGTCAGGTAATCAGGCATTATTGTAAGAATATATTTTTAAATTATTATACCGGGTAATAAAGGATGTTTTTCTTTTAGTTGGCTAGAATCTTTTAAAACGATACTTTTTAATCCTTAAAATACCGGTACCGGTTTTTGCGAGTTAACCGATCTCTAATCTTTCTTGATCTTTGACTTATAATTTGTTGCTGACTCTTTACACCTTAACAAACATTTTTGTGTGCAGCAACAAATTTTTAGATTAAGTCTTACCTGGAAAAAGCAAGTATAATGATGGCGTAACCGGTTTTTGTGAGTTAACCGATCACTAATCTTTTCTGATCTTTGATTTATAATTTGTTGCTGACTCTTTACCCCTTAACAAACATTTTTGTGTGCAGCAACAAATTTTTAGATCAATTCTTTCCATGAAAAATCAAGTATAATGATGGCGTAACCGGTTTTTGTGAGTTAACCGATCTCTAATCTTTCTTGATCTTTGATTTATAATTTGTTGCTGACTCTTTACACCTTAACAAACATTTTTGTGTGCAGCAACAAATTTTTAGATTAAGTCTTACCTGGAAAAAGCAAGTATAATGATGGCGTAACCGGTTTTTGTGAGTTAACCGATCTCTAATCTTTCTTGATCTTTGACTTATAATTTGTTGCTGACTCTTTACACCTTAACAAACATTTTTGTGTGCAGCAACAAATTTTTAGATCAATTCTTTCCATGAAAAATCAAGTATAATGATGGCGTAACCGGTTTTTGTGAGTTAACCGATCTCTAATCTTTCTTGATCTTTGACTTATAATTTGTTGCTGACTCTTTACACCTTAACAAACATTTTTGTGTGCAGCAACAAATTTTTAGATTAAGTCTTACCTGGAAAAAGCAAGTATAATGATGGCGTAACCGGTTTTTGTGAGTTAACCGATCTCTAATCTTTCCTGATCTTTGATTTATAATTTGTTGCTGACTCTTTACACCTTAACAAACATTTTTGTGTGCAGCAACAAATTTTTAGATCAATTCTTTCCATGAAAAATCAAGTATAATGATGGCGTAACCGGTTTTTGTGAGTTAACCGATCTCTAATCTTTCTTGATCTTTGATTTATAATTTGTTGCTGACTCTTTACACCTTAACAAACATTTTTGTGTGCAGCAACAAATTTTTAGATTAAGTCTTACCTGGAAAAAGCAAGTATAATGATGGCGTAACCGGTTTTTGTAAGTTAACCGATCTCTAATATTTCCTGATCTTTGATTTATAATTTGTTGCTGACTCTTTACACCTTAACAAACATTTTTGTGTGCAGCAACAAATTTTTAGATCAATTCTTTCCATGAAAAATCAAGTATAATGATGGCGTAACCGGTTTTTGTAAGTTAACCGATCTCTAATATTTCCTGATCTTTGATTTATAATTTGTTGCTGACTCTTTACACCTTAACAAACATTTTTGTGTGCAGCAACAAATTTTTAGATCAATTCTTTCCATGAAAAATCAAGTATAATGATGGCGTAACCGGTTTTTGTAAGTTAACCGATCTCTAATATTTCCTGATCTTTGATTTATAATTTGTTGCTGACTCTTTACACCTTAACAAACATTTTTGTGTGCAGCAACAAATTTTTAGATCAATTCTTTCCATGAAAAATCAAGTATAATGATGGCGTAACCGGTTTTTGTAAGTTAACCGATCTCTAATATTTCCTGATCTTTGATTTATAATTTGTTGCTGACTCTTTACACCTTAACAAACATTTTTGTGTGCAGCAACAAATTTTTAGATCAATTCTTTCCATGAAAAATCAAGTATAATGATGGCGTAACCGGTTTTTGTAAGTTAACCGATCTCTAATATTTCCTGATCTTTGACTTATAATTTGTTGCTGACTCTTTACACCTTAACAAACATTTTTGTGTGCAGCAACAAATTTTTAGATCAATTCTTTCCATGAAAAATCAAGTATAATGATGGCGTAACCGGTTTTTGTGAGTTAACCGATCTCTAATCTTTCTTGATCTTTGACTTATAATTTGTTGCTGACTCTTTACACCTTAACAAACATTTTTGTGTGCAGCAACAAATTTTTAGATCAATTCTTTCCATGAAAAATCAAGTATAATGATGGCGTAACCGGTTTTTGTGAGTTAACCGATCTCTAATCTTTCCTGATCTTTGACTTATAATTTGTTGCTGACTCTTTACACCTTAACAAACATTTTTGTGTGCAGCAACAAATTTTTAGATCAATTCTTTCCATGAAAAATCAAGTATAATGATGGCGTAACCGGTTTTTGTAAGTTAACCGATCTCTAATATTTCCTGATCTTTGACTTATAATTTGTTGCTGACTCTTTACACCTTAACAAACATTTTTGTGTGCAGCAACAAATTTTTAGATTAAGTCTTACCTGGAAAAATCAAGTATAATGATGGCGTAACCGGTTTTTGTGAGTTAACCGATCTCTAATCTTTCTTGATCTTTGATTTATAATTTGTTGCTGACTCTTTACACCTTAACAAACATTTTTGTGTGCAGCAACAAATTTTAGATCAATTCTTTCCATGAAAAATCAAGTATAATGATGGCGTAACCGGTTTTTGTAAGTTAACCGATCTCTAATATTTCCTGATCTTTGATTTATAATTTGTTGCTGACTCTTTACACCTTAACAAACATTTTTGTGTGCAGCAACAAATTTTTAGATCAATTCTTTCCATGAAAAATCAAGTATAATGATGGCGTAACCGGTTTTTGTAAGTTAACCGATCTCTAATCTTTCTTGATCTTTGACTTATAATTTGTTGCTGACTCTTTACACCTTAACAAACATTTTTGTGTGCAGCAACAAATTTTTAGATCAATTCTTTCCATGAAAAATCAAGTATAATGATGGCGTAACCGGTTTTTGTGAGTTAACCGATCTCTAATCTTTCCTGATCTTTGATTTATAATTTGTTGCTGACTCTTTACACCTTAACAAACATTTTTGTGTGCAGCAACAAATTTTTAGATCAATCCATGATGGAACTATGGGCCTGGCAGAAGAAAACCTATGTAGGTTCTGCCAGGAGGAGGAAGAAACCGCAGAACACGTATGGTGCTACCAAAAAAGCCCTTTGTCGTCTGCGGTTTGTAAGGCTGGGTGAAGAAAACCTAAAGCGGCAAAATATACCAAGGGGCCAGTTTCAAGTTTGTGGAGTCTGATTAAACAGACCGGCTCGATAGCGTGCTCTAACCTATGGACGAGGACACACAAACCTGAGCAGGTTGCAGTGCTAGAGGATATGCAATCCACCTCCTAATCTAATTCAATCTAATCTATAAGAATAAAAGAGGGCCACAGTGCGAGCCCTGCGGCACCCCTGATAACACATTAACCTGTTTAGACACATAATTGTTTATCTTTACGTACTGTTTTCTGCCTGTCAAGAAACTGCTCAGCCATGCCAACATATGCCTAGAAATACCAAAATATCTCAGCTTAGCCAGTAATAGTGCATGACTAACCTTGTCGAATGCCTTTGAAAAGTCTGTATATATAACATCCATTTGACAACCTTCCTCCAAGGGAATCAACAGGTGGTCTTGATAAGTTAAAAGATTTGAAACTGTAGAACGATCATGCACAAAGCCATGCTGTTCGTTAATAATAACACCCTTACATTTCCATGTCAAACACCTCGTTACCAGTTCATCAAACAACTTAGGTATAGCGGACTGTATACAGATGCCCCTGTAGTTTCTTATATCTCTTCTGTCGCCTGCCTTGAATATTGGGGTAATAAAAGAATTCTTCCAGAAATCTGGAAATACACCAGACTCTAGTGATAAACCAAAAAGGAAGTGTAGTGGCTTGGCTAATGAACAAACACAAGCCTTTAATAAAATCGTCGGGACTCCATCAGGACCACTCGATGTTTTAGTCTTACATGACATTACCGCATTAAAAACATCTTCCAAACTCAGAGTTATCCTGTTAACATCAACACAGTTCTGTAGGTCACCGTAGTACTCAGGAATGTCGTAGCCATCGTCTGTGTATACCGAGGAAAAGTAATCAGCAAAAAAGTCAGCAATCTCAGCACCAACATCACTTACCCCCGGTCCAGGAACATAGAATCTGGATAGCCCTCAGAACCTCTGAGGCCACTGACATGCCTCCAAAACTGTGAGGATTCTCAACAAGGTCCCTCTCAGTTTTGGAGACATAGTTTTGATAGCACACCCGCTCAAGAGCCTTGCATTCATCTCTAAGTTGAGAAAACTGCTGATAATCAGCAAATGAACTGCTTTGCTTATAGCGCTTATGAGCAATTTTCTTTTCTATTATTAAATGTTGTAAACGATATGAAAACCAGATTGGAAAATTAGAGCTTTTAAATTTCTTAACTGGTACAAAAAGTGAGATAGCTGTGTATAGTTCATTATAGAATTGGTTTAATGCAAAGTTAATATTATCTTTGTCTATTAGGTTTTCCCAGTTTATCGATGCAAGATAATTATTTAAAGATAAAAAATCACAATTTTTAAAATCAAAATATTCTACTTCACATTTAAGGGTATTTTGCTCATTATAAAGTGGAATATCAAAAGAATAAGCGGGATGGTGTCTGGAGATGTTCAGCAAGGCATCCAATGCAAGGTGAATATTAACGTCCCTACAATGAGAAAAGCATAGATCTAAAAATACCCCGTTTTCATTTGTATGTTATTTAATTGAAATAAATTCAAATAATTAAAAGAGTTGCTTACAATGTTTGCTGCATTAAAAGTTATTGCCCGTCAAAAGCCAAAGCGATATACTTTGAGATACACTATAACTGGAGTTACTTAGTAGGTATTTATTATCAATTTATAGTGGTCAAAGTATAGTTAACACAGCATTATTTTGTGTGACTAAGTACATTATCTAGTATAGGTTAATGTGAGTCTTTGCTAAACACATCTGTATGCAACACATCCTGTCAGATCATAGCCATTTTAAAATAACAAAAAATAATATTTTTAATAAGAGCTCTTCTGTCAGACACAAATCAAGAATAGGTAATATAAGTCTATGTTTGCGATTGTAGGTTGTTTAAGGTGACTCCGGAGTGAGCGCTAAATTGCGATTTGAAATTAAGTACTTTCGTTTACTTCACAGCAAGCAACCGCGGGACGACGCCGACGTGCAGAAACTATAGTCGCTCACCCGGCTAGTCTAATTTTAGGCGTGTATCCCTAGTCTTTATATAATGGAGTGGATATTCACTTTTATAATTTTTACATCTTAAAAATGTGGTCTGTTTACTAAAGAATTTTTACATTACTAGGGTAAAAAATATTTTCTGAAATAGGTGTATAAATAAAAGGATAATATGAATTGATTACTATGGTGGAGTTTTTCTGTTAGGAGGATTGTCAACATCTCTCGGTAATAAAATAAATTATGCTCTGATAATAAAATTGTTAAGATGGTGGATTTCACCCCATTTATTAAATTTCAATAGGGGACAATATGGTAAAATATTGGCGTAACAGATCGCTTGATATTTCATGGCTATTAAACATATTATTGTTATTCTTTGGTTTTCAATATAAATATTAAGTATTTCAATAAAAATTATTTTTGTCTAATGGATTTTATTCTTTCAAAATATTATTTTGATACAAAAATTAGTATTTTGATGCCCATAGAATTACCCCAGATGCAGTTTTATGTTTATTAATATCCTTAATTAATAAAATAATGGCAGAAGGGAAATAATAAAATTTGGTAATAGGTATAAAATTTCTTTATTAAAAAGCTGTTGAGCGCTTTTGACACAAGCTAGGTCACCTTTAGGACGACATTGTCAAAATTACAAAGTAACCCTTAGTCATGAAGGTAACCAAACAAGTATAAAAAAATAAAATACAATACACACTTTACAATATTAAACAATAATTACTTGTTTGGTTACCTCTATGAGTGAGGGTTACTCTATAATTTTGACAATGTCATCCTAAAGATGGCCTAGCTTGGGTTGAAAGCGCTCGACAGCTTTTTTATAAATAAATTTTATATTCATTACCAAATTTTATCATTTCCATTCTATAGTAAAGGTATACTATGTTAATGGTTGCCTTTCCTATAGTAATAAATAAATAAATAAATAAATAAAATAAATAAATACTAGCTAATTAAATTTTGAAAATAATGAAATTGAAAGTGATCTTGTGGGCACCCGGTATACTTGGTATTGGTAAAATAAATTTTTACTCACCTCAAAAAATATTTGTGAAGTAGGAATTATTTTGAAGTAATAAAAATTTATTAAAGACAAGTAAATAAACTCAGACAAAATTATCGCAACAGCTCGATTTTCTCCACAAGCTTCAAAATAAAAATGCTTGAATTTGAATGGCCATATCTCTTTTAATAATTAGGTTATTAGGACAATAAAAAAAGAAAATGTCAAGGAAAGGTGAAATTATAACTTTGGCGTACCACTTTTCGATAATCTTTGGATCATTTTAAGAAACTTTTCTATATACAACTTTTTTCCCAAACAAATATTTAAGGTAGTATATAAAAACGGCAGCGAATTGCGTTTTAGCTCAATTTAACGTGCTACGGCATCCTCTGAATATTAATGAGAAATACCATGGGAAATTAAATGGTTTGTAATTTTATATCCCCTTACCTTATCCAGAGAAATTTTATCTCCACATTCTGGGGGCCAATACCCTTCAACTATGATAACATCTCCTTCTGTTATTTTAACTTGCCTTCCAGCTAAATGCACTATAGCAAATAATCTGTCCTGTTTGGGTTTCACAAGTTCTAGATTTATCTTTTCGATTACATCTTAAAAAAAAAAACGTCTATTTACTCTAATAACATTTTATCTTTAAACCAATTATTATTTAGTATACGGTTTTCTGCTGTTTTAACGATTTTTTAAAATATTTTGATGTACATGTTATCTTTTAGTTGTCCTTAATAATAATATGAAGGCGCAATTATGATTTTTTTTATTTTTTTTTTAATTATAAAAACATATTTTTTTTGGCATTTGTATACTTATACTCTATACTTATTAAGGACAATTGGCAACATTGTATAAATGTTTAATAATCAAAGCGGGATTATAAAGGGTGGTCAGGTTAGTTCTTGTTAGTCAACGTTTTTTTTTTTTTAAATCTTTAAATTACACCAGAGACACTTTATGAATCCAGTTTGTGTGAATTCTTTCTTTTATTCACTCATAAATAGAATCAGACCATTCCGATGTTGCCAAATGCTTTCCATATTTCGCATGATATAACCATATATATATATAATATATATGTGGGTATAACTGATGTTTTTAGTCGTTTTTCTTCCCACTTTTAGGTTATGAATTACCAATTTTATATTTATCATATTTTTTATTTTTATTCTCAAAATTATGTGGAAAAAATGTAAATTTACCTAATTTTACATGTGATGTTCAGTTTCATTAACTTGTTTTACCAATTTTACCCCGCCCAGCACCCCTTTTCACTCCCCAGCCCCTTACGTTTGTTTACTGATATTTTTTTAAAACGGAATATTTTTGATGTGCGCCACTTACGTTTTATTTAGAAGAGTGTCTAAAATATGTAAGTATCAATAATTAAAAAAAAAACCCTTAAAATAGCAGAAAACCGTTTATTAAACTGTTACCTTTAAACCTTATAAAGAAAAGAGGAAAAGAGGTTTTAAGTATAGCAAAAGGAAAGAAAGTTAGCAGAGGTATTACAAAGCCACAATACGATAGGAGTGGCTGTCGTTTCATTAAAAATTGGTATACGACTACGACAGCCACTCCTATCGTATCAGGACTTCATAATCCCTCGGCTGCATTAAACCTAATCTATTGTAGAATACCTAACATTACTCAGAAATATTCTTACATTTTGTAACTGCATTATTGTAGTATAAAGTAACATCATGAGTCAGTTTAATCAATTTTAACTTGTTTACCCTAATTGTATTTAAAGATTAACTACATTAAAATAAATTGATTTGCTTTGGTATAGATGAAAATGCTTACCATTTAAAAGTTTATTATCCTTTTTTTCATCAACTATTTCATAAGGCGTACACTCAGTAGAATAGCCCTTCCTGGCCACGTAAACAAGGCTATTTATACAAACTACATTTTTATTTAAATGTACACTTTTTAAGGATAATTTACTAAAATTTGTTAAAATCCTTGTTACTAAACTCGCCATTTTTTAGGTTAATTTTATGTAGAGCGGCCGGTGTTGCCAGATTCATAAAAAAAATGTTATATGAGGCTTTTAACAAGATTGATGACACGGAACAAGAAAGGGTTAGTTCTGGTTGATGGAGACCTGAGTGGCGTTCCAGTGACGCAAATAGAGCGCTCCCGAGTAGCTCAGGAGCATTTCGTTCTACTTTATGGCGTTCCAGTGATGGAAAGTGTTATGCACCTGAGCTACTCCGTTTTTGTTTCCCTTGCCCCTCATGCACCAACCCCTCTTTGGTTTTTGTGCTTCAAACGTGTTTTTTTATGGTTAATGATGGATTTTTTAAAGTTATTTATTTAAAATGGAATTAGATATTAAAAAGAGATTACTATTATAAAGCCAAGAAAGGTTAAAAACAACGAAATTTTAAAATTTCTTAAAGTATCTCTCTTTCCTTGTCAAGGATGCGTTCCAGTGACTAACTTTTTAGAGCAGTTCAAGAGCTTCAAGCCCTGGAGCTTGACGCACAAAAATTTTCGTCACTGGAAAGACCCTCAAGATAGAGACAAGGTGGCCTAACGTTTCATTTGACAGCCGATAGATGTGACGTCAAAGGTATCCTTTTAAAAAAAATGTCGTTATTTCTTTATTGTTTTGTAAAAATCGTGTTAATATTTGTAAGTTAATAGTGGATTAAAAAAACTTTAAATTAAAAACCTAAAAATTTTTTTATTAGATGGCTTAAAACAATGAAATTTTTGAACACAAAAAGGGCTCTACCGCAAAACAAGGTAGACAAATTGATTTCAGTTAAAGCTTCTTAGCAACCATATTTTCGGTAATATTTAAACACAAAGTTTTGAGTTACAAGAAATAATTACTCCGTTCTAGGAAATTGATAGAAAGCATTGATTGTTTGCTATCAAAAGTCAACATAAATATGTAATGTATACCAAGTTAAAAAGTGTTTAAGTTGTTCGTGTTTATTGATATATATATATACAAATATAAATATAAAATAGTCAAAATAATAAAATATATTAGAAACTGAAAACACGTAGAAAAAATTAAATACAAACAAAATACACTTAAGGGAAAAAAATAGTAGAAAATGGTAGAATGGTAGGTTTTAAATTCCTGCGGGTATCAATCAAGGTGTTTAAAGACAAGGTGACCCAACTTCGATAGGACAGTAAACAGCTGATATTGTGACGTCATGGTTGTCCTTTTTTTAATTAATTTAAAATATAAAGTATAGTTATACAATTGTTAAAGTCTTTTTAATCCACTATTTACTCAAAAATATAAACAATAACACGATTTTTAGAAAACAATAAAGAAATAATGACACTTTTTTTTAAAGAATACCCTTGACGTCACATCTATCGGCTGTCAAATGAAAAGTTAGGCCACAAGCATCAGTTTTAAGCGTTCAACCAATTATAATCGCGGTAATAATTGGTAACCACTTTGACTTATAATACATTGTTAAAACGTCAACATAACCAATTGGTAAATACCGTTTTAGAATAGGTTATTCGCCTAAAATTGATGCTTGTCTCTTCCCAAAGAGAATGGACAAGGGGAGAGGAACAGTTGATTTACCCCCACCAATTAAGAAATGGCACACACCTGCGACTGGTGATTGTGCTCAGCGACCAAAAGAGCTCGTCAAAGTTTTATTTTATTCTTGCTTAACGTTGGTAAAAAGGACGTGCTTGGTTAAAAGTATGGATTTATTTAGAATTTTTTGTGATTGTTGTGGCTGTATATTTGTTTTGTGTTTTATTCGGTTTGATTTTACGTGTGACCTGTGTTATAGATATAAATTATTGAAACAAAATTTGTGAAAATTTATGGGTTATTTAATAAATTATTTTTTAAATTATTTACGTTGTTTTTTTTTTTTTGAATAAAAACAAATTAACACTTTATCTAGGATTTATTTATGTAACAAAACTTTATATACATTAATATTTTATATACATCCGTAAAATATATTTAATGAATATCTTGCTGGAGGTAAAAGCACAATGAACCAATAGAGGATTTCTGTGTGCGTCACTCTCTATTTAAAAAATTTGCTTGAACTGTAAAAGTCAGACAAATGATCAGTTTAAAAAGTATTAATAGTGATAAAAATTATACTAAAGCGAAAAAATAAAAAGGCCTAAAGCCTAAACACTTAAAAACTTAATAACTGACCCAGTTAAGGTACAAACCAAGATATAGAGTGTGTCTACTTAAGTTCGTACCATAAGGCAAACTTATTATTAATTTTACGAAAAAATTTAACCATTCGATATTAATTGTTTTCAGTGGTAGGTATATGAAATATCTTAAAAAATATAAATTTATGTTAAGAGGAAAGTACACTTATTTTTGTCAATATTGAAAATTTGTGGAAAAAAGATGTTTAGGATTAGGATTTTTTTTCTGCAATAACGAGCATTTTTGAGCTTCTTTTACAAAAGTATTTTATTTCAAAATAAGTATCCAGTAATGTGGAAACTTAAATTTTCATTGTTAATTAAAACCTACAATCTTATCTGCTTCCTTATACCTAAAAAACAAGTATGTAGATATCGAATAAAATGGACCAAACACAGTGGCCTATGGAAACTGAAATCCTACTACGCTTTTCTTAGTATAAGTAGGTAATATTAACTTATAGACTACAATACCTTTCAAATAAATAGGATCAACATAAATCTAAAATTTATTTGGTTGGTAAGTTTGAGCATGTTATTTTCATATATTTCTTAAAATTATACACTCTTTTTACATTTAGTACCATTTTTTATGCTAAGTACCAATATTTAGTCATTAAAATATTAATAAATTTCAGTATAAACCACATTTTACACTTTTTATTAATGTTTTATGTATATTTACTCAATAAATCAACGTTTTTGAATATACCGCCGATTTTGACATTGGGAGTGCGTATGCGCATGCCCTGCCATCCCGCAGACCCTTTCTTCAAATTGTGCCACTTTTCGAAACGGCGATTGATCCTCCATCCTTGTCTATTCTCTTTGTCTCTTCTCCTTATAATAATCTTGTCTATGCTTGTGTCTAAACACCATCAACATCGAAAAAATTGTAGATCTCAAGGTTAGTTATTATTTATAAGGTTGCGACATATCCTCAACTTTTAGGCGGTTCAAAGTCGGGGACGCAAGGAAGGACACTCCACGGAGACTGGGTAAAATAAAAGCTGACGATCAATCCAGTGGCGTCTAGAATTTGCGCATTTCATTTTGCATTGTTTTGGAAGTGATATTTGTTGAAAGATGTAACTCCGAATGTTTCTTATTTAAAGTAAAATAATTTACAACGTGATTATAATTAAAAACTGTTGTGTAAACGGTTGTTCTACTAATACAATAATACAGTTTATCTCCGGCACTGAACAACATGTCCGAAAAATGGGAGATGTGACGTCATAACACGTCAAAGCAATATGGCCGAATGTCCATGACCTTATATAGACCGACTTTGGATAGATCTACCATAGGCGATTTCGGCCCGTTTTGGTACTCCGACTTTGGTAGGTAACAATTGGTATGTTTTACGTCAGAACCGTTACGTCAGTGTATGATAGCATCCGAATTCGTTTGGTACATTTTTAGTAGGTAAATAGAAGAAGAACCTACCTAACGGTTTATTGGTTTTTATAAAATTGTTTATTTAACAGCAATATTTAAATTAAAATATTTGCAACTATTATTATTATGTTTTATTATTAAAGAAATAAAATTTAGAGTAAGACCAACAGCTTTAGAAAAGGATGAGAGCATACCAAACCGATCTACCGACCCACAAGCCACGGTATAGCATTTGACAAACCAAACAGGGTACCAAAGTTGGCGTGATGTCATTATTTTGACACTCCGAAATTGGTTGGTAGGCATTTAACCAACCAAACTGGGGTACCAAAACGGGCCGAAATCGCCTTATTATATGATTATAATGGTAGGTCTAGCAACGTTGCAAAGTGGCTAACCGCATGTCCATGGACAAACTGTAAACACCGTTAAATCCCCAATATTTTGATTAAAATATCAAAAAATTGCCGTTCTCGATTACCAATGATTAAATTGGTAAAGAAATAAAAAAAATAATAATTTATGAAATTATTTACAAACTGGGCCAGGCGTCGATTTTATTAAAATTATATAGAGGTTTTTTGGGAGCACTTACAAATTTAAAAGAAAGTGTTTTTTTTTCAAAAACGTTTCGTTTTCGTGATATCCATCATCAAACTGAAAACCAAATTAACCTTATTTTCACTACATTTCCATCCTTTTTTTTAATTATTGATTTTATGCTAAAGCAGCACTCAATATTTTATTTAACCCAAAAAAGAAACCTATTTAAAACATATTTTTATATTGATTTTAAACCGTTTTTATAGTAATTTAAAAGCTCTAATTTAAATCAAGTAAGAACTAATTTCTTATACATTTGTGTAAATATTTCATATTTTAAAAACAAAACGTTAAAAAAATCAGATTTGTGATCCAGTGCCCCTTTATACCAAATTTATATAAAAGTAGGTAATGGGCCGATTTGTAAATTATCATAATATCTAAATAGTTTTCAAAAATTGTCTGAGTTCTTGCTTTTCAATTAATATTTTTAAACACCACACCCACAAATTAAATAGTGGAAGCAAGATTAAGGGGGTATTCTGGTCTAGAGGCATGAATTTCAGGTAATTTTTTGAAGTGCTGTAAATAAAAAGCTGTTAATATTCTAACCATCCATTTTTTCATAAGTTATTTTTGTCAACATTTGAAGAATACAAAAAAAAGTTAAAAATTCAAAAAATTTGCAGCTGGTGAGGTGGGGGGCGGCTACAGCCTGAACTATTAAAAAGAAAAAAACTATTTTTAAAAAATTCGAAGAGGTCAACAAAGGTGATACATTTTTTTTTCAAAACGTCGCCATTTTGTAATTTTTTTTAAATCTTTTCTGAACTTTGGGCTATAGTGGCAATTCTCTTGATGAATAATCTTTATTTATTTTTTTTGGATTACTAGGAGGTTTGGAATCATGAGCATGGTCACTTGCCAATTTTTTAGACACCCCCACTTTATCAGCTGCTACGTTTTTGAATTTTTAACTTTTTTAAAACTTTTTTCTGTATTTTTAAAATGTTGGTAAAAAAAGGATAGTAAAAATATTCATTGCCTTTTATGGGACTTCAAAAAATTACCTGAAATTCATGCCTCTAGACCAGAATACCCCTTAAGTAAATTAAACCAGAAATCCAGTTTTTATCAGTGTAATATTTTCAGGTAAGGACTGGGGTTTAAGTGAGAAACAAAGAGTATTAAATAATATAAATTTATCAATATGGTATTTAAAAATTACATTCAAATCAACATATTGTACTTTTAAATATCTATATTATATTGACAATAAAATCTAATGCAGTTAACACTGTCATAATTATACCTTATTGTAAAGTTACAATATTTTTTTCCATGGAAAAGATCGTTAACATCAAAAATTAAAATTTAATAGCATTTTTTACAACACATTACTTTTGTAATAAACCATAGGGTTTTTAGCACTTATAGTATGAATAATACTTAATAAAATTTCAATGTCCTCAATACATGAAACTGAACCAGGAGATCCTAATAAAATTGCAGGTCTATTTTCAATAACAACTTCAAAATATTCACTTTTAGCATTAAACGTTACAGTTCTTTCTAACACACACTTATTTGTAAAAATAATGGATGCAATTTTGTTACTTTTGACAACTACTTTTATTTTCCAAGTGGGTGAAGGCAACTTCATGTTTTTTATGTCTTTAACAAGAGTATCAAATGGATACTTTAATGATCCATCTTGTGGATGCTTTAAACTTCCCATTTTTAGAAAATATGTTGGCTCTGAAGGTACATATTTTATAATAAAATGTGGCTTTGGCTGAATTAATTTTGTTTGGTTTGTCCGCCCATAAGTATTTGTTGGTTTAGCAAGTTCCATTTTTTCGAGTATATTTTTCTATCTTCAGGTTTAACTGGTTTTAGATTTTGAGACGTAATTTGAGGTTTACCTTGGAGAGCTCTTGCCTTAATTTTATTTTTATCCAGACTTCTTGTTGGATAAACTGGAGCACTGCTACTTCTTGTGTTAATTGTAGATCTTGTAAGGGTGTGGATATTAAGCTGCTTCTTTTTAAGTTTCCGACCAAACCGGGACACTACAACATTATTCTTTTTCCTTTTCTTTTCAGTTTTTTGTGTTCTAAATCGTAGCGCTACTTGTCTTGCAGATAAACCTAAAAGAATAGTTTGTTATAATAATTGTAAGGAACATAATAAGTTTTAAGTTAAAGCATTATATCCTACTTAAAAATGTATAATCTTTAAAAACAACTTTAAAATATGTAAACTTTTTCTAAAAGAGTTGTAATTGAATGTGTGTAGACCAAAAGAATATCAAATAGATACCCTTAGTCTGAAATAGTATTTACAAAATGCAATTTTATCAAGTGGGTTAATAATGTAATTATTATTTGTTGTCTAAGTTCCTAACAGAAATGTTAGTCCTTAATACTATCATCCAAAAATCATCACTTTTTTAAATTTTCCTAAATTTATATCTAAACAGTAAACAGTACTTTGTAAATCTACTTTAGGCAGAGGTATTCTTAAAATCTGGTGGTTCAAGCTAAATTCTTCAAGTTCTACATCAGCAGCCTCAAATTTTCCAAATCTTTTCACAACTGTTATTACCGAGTTCTTTGGGCCGGCAACTGGTATTCTTTCGGTTTTAGTTCTCTGGTGTGAACAGTTTAGAAACTTTAAAAATTCCTCTTTTGTAAGTCTGGTAACATCCTCCTAAAAATAAAAATATAACCTTATTTTAGTGTTTACAGGAAGGCTTCCATTACAAAAACGTTTTTGCTGTACCTACCATAGCCGATATAACTATTTATCCATTGCAAACTATTCACTTATATTTCTAAGAATTTGGACTGTGGTAATTTGGAAAAAAAGCCAAAGAAAAGGTGATAAAATACAATAATCAATCAAACAACAAAAATTCAAGCGTCTTTTTTGACTTTTGATCACAGAACACGCAGAATATTGAAAGATTAGAGAAATGTCACCTACACTACAACACTTATCCATCTATAAACCGTCTTTAGTACTAATTTACATTGACTTATTAGAGCATATACCTTTTAGAGACAGTTTTGCTGTGTTGCTTTGCTTACGTGAGAAAGGGACAACCAGTATTTTTATCTCTCTTTCTTTCCATCGGGAAGAGGGGTACAACGAGTAAGTGATTCTTCGAGTATTCAGAAGGAAAATATTAAATAGTGTTAGAGTTAGCACCCTTCTTCTTCGTGCAAAATGAAAGATACATTATTAATTAATTTAAGACAAACTATAATAGTTTTAAATTAGGAAATACTTTTAATATTTACATAAAAATACTAGCTTAATGTCTGGTCTTCATGTACGGTAAAATATTGCAGAACTGCGGAAGTCCGGAATCACATGACTACAATAACAAAATTTCATTGGGCAGTTGGCAACCATGTTGAAAAAATGACAGATTCGTGACAGTTCTGAAAAAAGTAGGACATTTTTAAGTTTCTACGGAATCCACCGATTTCCTTGTTTACTTTGATTTTACCCAGTCTTGCCAACTTTTCTCCGTGAGGTGCCCTTCCTTGCGTCCCCGACCTCGAACCGCCTAAAATTTGAGGATATGTCGCAACCTTATAAATATAAACTAACCTTGCTTTGGCGTTAACGCCGTTAACTGACGTGTTCATTGCTATATTTTACAGGTGTCTGTAAATGTGATTGCTTAACAAATGGTACTTCATTGAATTTTAAAAAGATGGAACGTCAGTTGACGATTCTTTGTTTTCAGTGGTTTTCATAAAAACATTTTTCATTTTCAGTACTAAACTTCATCTTTTAGCTTTAAGCACGGAAAACATAAAATAAATGCTACTGGGGTTTTTGCGTATTAACTATGAAAAATAATCGGTGGGGAATAGGTGAGTAACGTTACCAATTAAAAAGTGCCATTTGCAATTAATATGCTTATTTGTTTAAAGATAAATCGCTTAGGTTCCTGTCGTATTGATTTCCCCTTGGTCGAGTGCTAGTTTGTTGAATGTAAACACTAATTTGCTTTGCATTATTTATTTAGATTTTTATTGATACACTGTAAATTTTAACATTTTATTATGTGTAAGCTTTACTTTACATTGATAACATATGTACCTAGTTTATGATACTATAATTCTTGGTAGTTACAAGACATTTTCATAATATTTACATACGCTTTTAAAAAACTGTGTTTAAACAGAAAAATAAATAATAAAGCAGGTTCTTTTAGACAAAAATAGAAAAAAAGACGCTTTTGGTGAATAATACGGAAATATCAATAAGCACTATAAACAGCATGGTAAAACACATATTTTTAGGTACTTAATTGTCTAGAAAGTTGCGGCAAATCCGATTTTGACGAAATTTGGTATACAGGGGTTTTTGGGACGTTAATCACAAATCTGAAAAAACAAATTTCGGAAACGTTTCGTTCCCAAGTTATCCATCATCAAAGTTGAAAATGAAACTAACTCCATTTTCACAATATTTCCCCTTCTTTTGCACACAAATTTTAATTCTAAACTAAAGTAGACCACAATATTTGATTTTCACCTTTTAAAACAACATATTTCTACATATTTTACAATTTTTTGCATTAAATGCATAGCTTCACTTTCAAACGCAGCATATTATGGTGAATGCCCCGGAGCAGTATATGCATGGCTTGCTGCTTTTTAAAAGGAACATTCGCAATGTATTTAATATAAGGTGTAAAATACATAGAAAATAGGGTTTTAAAAGGGAAAAATAAAAGATTATTGTGGGCCACTTTAGCTTTAAATCAGTAATTGAATGCAATATAGTGAAAATACGGTAAGTGTGAATTTTAAATTTGATAATGGATATATTAAGAAGGAGACATTTTCTAGAAAAATTCGTTTAGATTTGTGATCAGCTCACCAAAGAACCCCGTATACCAAATTTCGTCAAAAATCGGAGTTGCCGCAACTTTCTAGACAATTACCTATTTTTTCAAAGTGAAAATATGTTTTTTTTTTTTTTTTGTAATGGAATTGTAATTTGAGGGTGGGAACTTTTTTTGCCTTCCAACTTTAATCTTTCAATAATAGGCCTGGCAGATACATGTTTGCTTACGCCAATTTTTTATGTGTATTAAAAAACATTGAAAAAATTGTGTTTTTAAGAGGGGGACCTTTTTTTTGGTTCTCAACTTTTTTGCTATCTTTATCGACAAAAGGGGCCTCGCGGATACAACTTCGCCTACGCCTGTTTTTGCTTACGCTACGCCACTGCAAGTAACATAAGTTTTACGGATATCTAAACTTTTATAAAATCCACATTTTAGAAATCTGAAGTTTAGGCCACAGAAGTAAATATAATCCGACATTATATTAGCATGGATAAGTAGTTGGTTTCGGTGGAAGACTTTCCACCGTTACGTCGATTTTTAGTTCTCCATTTATTTGTTTTATTTTTTTTTGTTTTTTTGTAGTTTTAATTTATATTCGTGTGTAAACCCATATAACTACCATCAATTAAATGAATCCGCCGAACCAATACAGAACATATCTTCAATAAAGCACATTGAAAAATAAAATTGACAACTGTCAGCCCGGGACAAAACGTTGAATCTAAAATCGAAAATCGCTATCATATAACTGAGCAAAAGTGATAATGTAAATATTTTATTTGTTTTAAACTAGCTATTAAAAAATAGACAGGAAAAAATAATCTGCACGTCTATGCTTCATAAAGAAGATGCATGTACAGCACTTTTTTGCTGTTCAAAACTGATATGAGCTATACCAATGACCTTTTATCCTTTACAATTTGTGAATAGTCTAGAGCTATACTTAAATTGATTGACGTCGCGGCTATATCTAATACAAATCGGATATCGAAACTAGTAACCGAATTTTTGCGATTTTAAAACCGATGCAAAGTTCGCATTTATAATATTGGTAAAACAAATAAATTGTCATTTCTGTGAGGAAGATATAAAAGCTAAACGCAGTAATTGTAACAAATAAAGATAATAACGAAACATTTGTTTTTATTTGAAAAAAAAGTTTCGTTATTATCTTTATTTGTTAAACCCGTTAACAACACACTTATCGAGTTTAATAAAGAGTACCTTATTTTTTTAAGTTTAGTTAATTTAATTTAATTAATAAAGATAATAACGAAACATTTTTCTTATTTGAAAATAGAGTAAAGCTAGGTCACATTTGTATTTACTAATAAAAAATTAACAATATTATTTAGGACCTAAATCGTTTCTTAAAAATAAAAACATTTTTTATTTAGAAATTTGATGTGTTTTACTTTAAATAATATAATATAATAATAAATAAAAAATGAAGGATGTTTACTTATCTATAATTACTGAGTAAATCGAAAGGTAACTCAATGACGCGCGGCAGCGCGCCGTACCGATAGCGCTTACCGCCCGTCAAAAATATATTTTTTTGTTTAATTTAATCACGCGGAGTCAATTTTTTTTGCTGATTTTATTACTTTGATGATTATTGTATAATTCCGAAAAACAAAAAAATCGTTTTTTGAGGGAGAGTCTTTAAAATTTTCATTGTTAACTTAAAAATTAATTACCAAAATGAAAATAAGTAAATAATTTAAACTTCTGTATATTTTATTAAAGTACAGGTATTGAACTATAAATCGTAAAGTTTTTAGTAAAATATCTCTGATGATTTTCTAATTATTTAATTTTTAATTACTTAAAAGTCATAAAAATTTTCATTAAACAAAAAGTTGATGGTAAAATAAAAAAAATACAGATTGGTTTTGAGAATTAATTATTTAAAGTGACTACTTCACGAAAAAATAATCAGACATAAATTTGATAATCAAGTAGAAAATGGAGGGTCCACTTGACTTGATCGCTCTAATACTAAGTTGGCAACACTGACATCTACTTTAGGACTTTACATTATTCGGCGACATCTACTAATCTCTAACCTACTTTGGTACCAATCTGAACACCTATCTAGACCTACCATAGATGGCGCATATATTCTAACACATGCCTCAAATGTACTAAAATATAAATTTTGTTTTATTAAAAAAAACTAAGCCACAAAACAGTAAAAAAAGTTGTGAGGAGACTTCTCAGTAACCAGAGGATGATTTTAAAAATGATCATGTAAATTAGTGCAGCAGAAATCTCTAAAATGTCTGAAAATTATGCGTTTTAAATACAGGGTGGCCCACCATATTCGACACGATCTGTAGCTGGATAATCATGGGGTTTTTCAAAAAGTAAATACTGGAACATATACAGGTCGGATAAGACCACAGTATAAAATTATTTTAGTCTATACAGGGTGTCTCAAAAAAGTGTGACGTATCAAAGTTATATTTTTTAAATGGAACACCCTATATTTTATGTCGGTTTTAGATTCTACTTTAAAAAATAACTCAAGTTCGTTTATAGTACTAAGTATCTAATTTTAATTGTTTTTGTAATATTTGATTTTTTTGAAAAATGCAGAGGTAAAATTAAATTGATTTTACTTTAACACTTTTAACACTTTACACTTTAAAATATGTAACAAGATTAGAAAAAGTCTGCCATATCATACGTAGGTCAAATCAAGATCAAATATTGTACAGGGTGTTCAAAAAATAATTTCAATTTTTCAGAAAATCAAATAGCCATATCTCTCTTATTTTAAATGAAACACCTGTATTTTTTTACGTCACATGATGACAAATAAAATACTCTTTTAAATGGTGTATAGGTTGCCTATACCTATCTTTTGTGCATTTTTAGTAAAATCTGTTTTTACAAATTTTTAGTCTAAATGTTTAATTAAATTAAAGTTGGCTGTGACATAGCAGCCATTAATATTTTTCTTAGGAAAATAACAACGACCATTTATTGATTACTAGTGTTTTAGTCAGTTTAAAAGAAATTTCAATGATTTTAAATAAAAACCCTTCTTCTGCAACAGCAAGATAATATAATAATAGTAGGATGTGAAAAAATGGTTTACTTTAGTCTAGAGTTAATCCTAAAAAATATTCCAGGAGAAACCATGACACAGTGATTATGGATAATGGAAGGAACGAGATATAGGTCACAGAATGTTGTCATAACTAACCAGAGGCGTTATTAGGATTGTTTAAAAACACAAGTTTTATCATTACCACATTCAGCTGAAATAAGTGTTATTGGAAGTAGCATTATAAGCAACTAATGAATTTTTTCTGTGAATTTTAAAAATAGTGGCAACAAATTTACATTTTGCAATATCGGCTTAGTAAATAGGCATAGCCTACTTACATTTGAATAGACATTTGGAATAAAAATATGTTAAAACGGAATTTACTTAAAAAGTATAAAAGATAGGTATAGGCCACCTATACACCATTTAAAAGAGCATTTGGTTTGTCATCAAGTGGTGTAAAAAAATACAGGGTGTTCCATTTAAAATAAGAGAGATATTGCAATTTCACTTTCTAAAAAATTAAAATTATTTTTTGATCACCCTGTATAATCTATGTTTTATTACTTTTTTATGATATTTAATAAGTAGGTTTAATTTTTACCACCTTGTCCATCATAGGGCAATTGTAATTATAGCTTTTAAAATTTTAAAGGCAGAATAACTTTTTTCCATACATATATTGAAAGTTTATCCGTGGACACATTGTAGGTATACCAACCTACATTTGCAAAATTGATTAGGTCCTTTGAAAAAAAAATGCATGATAAGATCAGTATTGCGGTATTGGATTTCTCGCATACATGCATTTTTTAATTATTAATGAAAAACGTTGTTCTCTAAAGAAGAAAACTGTTGGCAAGAGCTCTATAGTTAAAAAACAATATTTTTACTTAAAAGAGCCATCACTCAAAATTAACCTACCATTCGGTTTCTTGCCGATGATGATGCATTGGGTTTATTTATAAATAATTAGTTTGCTTAAATGAATGGTAATGCGTGGAATGAAATCACTGATGCATTCAAATAATATATGTTGTTGTCCAGAGTACAAGATTAGTTAATAATTTCCTCTCGTCAAATGCGTAACTGTTAAATTAATAAAATTTCATTACTTTACGTAGTCGCCAGGTTTAATTACTTTTTTAAACGAATTAAATTTAAAAAAGCCAGTTGTCTTCTTTTGCTTAACAGGATGCACCTTAAACGCCTTGAAAAACAAGTTTAAAAAATTGAAAAACTTTAGTTAAAATTTTCTGTTTGCTCTTTCCAGAGCCCAATGCCCACAGGTTCAGCTTTCCTGTCTGACTTAGGTCGATAGCCATTGAAAACGATCTTTATAATTTCTTTAGTGCTTGTTTAACTACAATTTAAAGTATGCAACCCCAGGTTTAACGATGGACAAAAGAGTCGGTGACTCACCTAAAGCCGCGTCCAGACTTGCAACAATTCGCCAAACATCCGTCCAAACTAACCAACCTGTTTGCGTGCTCCTTTGACGCCAAAAACCGACAAGCTCTGAATCACAGACGAATCATTTGCCAAGCCCTTTAAACGACGTGAATTCCGTCCACCTCCACGTCCGCGCTATGTGACGCGGTATGCGGCGTGGAGCGGCACGGCGAATTGATACAAGCCTGAACGCGGCGTAAGATAGCTTCTAACTTTGCTTTTCTTGTAGGAGGTGTGGGGTGTTTCTAAACAAATGCGAAGAGAGTATTTCTTGCTAAAAATAAAAGGTAGTTTGCTTTATAAACATGGTGTCAAAAGTCAACCATTAAGGAGATGTCGCGAAAAAAAATAAAGATTTTTTTTATAAACCAATGAAGTATAGTATTTAAACTAGTAAGCAATGTCAAATAAGAAATGCCTTAATAGGTGACAACAGATAAATAATTTTTTCTATAAAAAAATTTCCTCCTCCCGTGACGTTATGATTTACATTTTAATTTTTTATTTGTAATTGGTAAGTGTACTGGAACTTTCTTATTTTAAGTCTGAGTGTCTATTTTTTTTATATTTTAAGTTAAAAAATATTTTTTTCTTTAATATATTACGTTATCATGTTTATTTTCAAAATGGCTGCCATAGATTACGTTTAAAGAAAACCAAGTGGTCCGGGAGGTAGCAACGTCGGAAAAACAAGAATTTTAGGTCGGCTGGTTTTTGATATGTTTTGCTTCCTCCTCTTTTGGTGTAGATCGTTGGCTGTCTGGCTGACGGTAGCGGTTGCATTGGCGACCAGCTGTGACCTTGACATTTAAAGTTGTCACTGTTATGTCAAAAAATGCAGACCTTGGTCATATATTATCGTTCCAAATTTCATCAAAATATACCGAACGGTTCAGAAAATATAAGGGGGATGACTGTATATTTAGCAATGATAAAAGTGTCTGGCAATAAAAAAAGACCTATCTAAAGACAAGAATTTGAAAATTAGGTTTCTTATAAGCTTGGATTATCACCTGTACAGGGTGGAATATTTTGGCTGTAACTATAGGGTAAAGCCTAAACGGTAAGAGATCTAAAAAAACTAAGATACATGTCCCGATCTCTTTTTTCGTGTTTAGTTTAATGGCGCATTGAGATTCACGCTTACTTGATTGTTTTGGAAGATACAGGGTGATTCTCAAAATTGGTCGAGTTTGATTATGTCTTATTACTTTCACATTTAAGGTGATAGAAACAAACTTCAAATACGTTTTTTTATCTTTTTATGTAGAATCCAGTGGCGTACTTCAAATAAATATAAATGTTTTAGTTTTTGAGATATAACGCAAACTTGCAATTAATGTAATAAGTATTAAAAAAAATGCATTTTTTCTTGCAATTACAACAATATATAACACTTAATATTTTGCATTGTTCTAAAAAGCTAAACTAACAAAAAGATTTAAAAACATAGTTGGTCATGTATTCAATTAATATTTATTTATTTTTTAAGGGTATGTATATAAAAAAACCCAATCCAACCAAAATACTAAAACATTTTATTAACCAAAACATTAACAACCATATAAAATACAGTAATTTATAAAAGCAACTAAACAATTATTCAAGTACTAAATCATTTTTTTACACTTGCGTTTAATCACAAAATGTGCTCAAATACTTTTAGTTCTGTTCTATGCATTTTTGGACTCAAAGTAATGACGATATAATATGTAGATTTGGTACAATGTGAATAAATTAAAATAATTTGCTATAGGTTTCTTAAAATTAAATAAGAAAAATACCAAATATTTACATCTATATCGACACTAGTTCCACTACAAGCTGAGTCGAAAAATGCATAGAACAGAATGGAAAGTATTTGAGCAAATTTTGTGAGAAAACACAATTATTAAGTACTCGAATAATTGTTCAGTTGCTTTTATAAATTACTGTATTTTCTTTGGTTGTTATTGTTTTGGTTAATAAATGTTTTAGTATTCTTGTTGGATTGTGTTTTTTTATATACAAACACTTAAAAAATAAATGACTATTAATTGAATCCATGAGAAAACTTTTTTAGTTTAACTGTTTGGAACAATGCAAAATATTAGGTGTTATATATTTTTGTAATTGAAAGAAATTTCTTTTGAGATACTTAAATGCAGGTATCCCATTTACAAAATTTAGGTTTGCATTATATTTCAAAAATTACAACATTTATATTTATTTTAGGTACGTCACTGGATTATACGTAAAAGATAAAAAAACTTTTGTATTTAAAGTTTGTTTCTATCTTCCTAAATGTTCGAGTAATCAGGCATAAAAAATCGACAAATTTTGAGAATACCCTGAAATCAAGTAAGGTTATTCTCATTGCGTCATTAAACTAAACACAAAAAAGAGATCGGGGTATCTTTTGTTTTTTGTATCTCTTACCGTTTAGCCTATACCCTATAGTTACAGCCAAAAATAATCCACACTGTACACTGCCGTCCAAGGGAAAAATACCGAATGTGTATATTATAATCCTATTCACATACGTGTTTTTTGTTGGACGGCAGTACAGGTAGGATGCGAACTAATAAACGCAACCGCAACCGCCAGCCAGACCAAGATCATTAGACTAGTCTAATGATCTTGCAGCCAGACAGCCTAGAGTCCCGGAAGAGGAAGGATGACAACATATCGAAAAGCCACATATTACTAAATTCTTTCTCGGAAACGTTGTATACTACCGGTATTTTTGCTTTAAAAAAATAGTTTTGTTGTTACATATCCTAGTTTTTTAATAAATGGCATTAATTTCGTAACTTTAATTTTTAATGTCACTGACGCGAACTAATTCGGAACATTTTAAGTAGAGACACCACTATTTTATTTTAAAGTGAGGATATTTAAAGTCCTCCCCCCTTTTATATTTTTAACGGGATAAGATTTCAAGATCGGGTAAAATTTAGGTAGAAAGGTGTCAGTTAAACTAATTTTTGGCATAAAAATCATTTCGGTCAGGTGGCCTAGGGGGCACTAGCAACTTTTGTTTCGAATGGAAAGGGGTGTCATGTAAAACCTCGTTTTAAAGGTCCTTTAATTCTTTACTTAACGTAAATTTTTTGATAAAAATAGACCAGCCGTTCCAGACTTAGAACCGTTTGAAATTTGGCTTAAATGCAGTACAAACAGTACAGGTTTAATAGTATTTTCTTGTAAGTTTGGAACTGCTGGGTCGATTTTTAAAAACAAAGTGCATTTGAGTAGAGAATCATGAGGATTTTTAAAACAAGGTGCCACATGACATCTCTTTCTTAAAAAAAATGCTAGTGCTTCCTCGGTACACGTGATCGACATTTTTTGTCAAAAAGTAGCTTAAGTGTCACCCTTTTACCCAAATTTTACCCGTTCTCAATATCTGAAGCGATTCAAAGGTAAGGAAAAGAAAAGTTTTAAAAACCGCCCTGTTGCAGCTAAACTTGAAGCGCTTGCAACTTTAGAACGGCTGGTCCGATTTTCAAAAATGAAACGATAATGAATAGAGAATCGAAGGCATTAAAAACGAGGTGCTACATGATCCCCCTTTCGATTTGAAAAAGTCGAACCCTTGGCACTAGGCCACGTGACCAAAATTATTTTTATAACAAAGTAATTTAAGTGACACTCTTTTACCCCAATTTTTATTGATCTCGATGTCTTGTCCCATCCAAAAGACAAAGGGGAAGGACTTTCATCATCCTCATATAAGTATACAATATTATTTCCAATTTTTATCCTCATATAAGTATACAATATTATTATACATTCTTACTAAAATCGCTTTCTATTGAAATAGCACAAAAAGTAATAAACGACCAATAATACTTTAAATTTTTAATAAATAATGTTTTACAATTTAATATTTTCCTTAAATCCAGCAATGTAAAAAAGACTGTATATTTTGACATTTTTGGATTCCTGAGACAATTCAACACCAGATGCGGTTTTCTTCTTATAACTTTTTAATAGATTTTTATTTATTTTCCTCCCTCTAGGTAATCTTAAAACATGTATAGTCACATCATTTTTTTATAACTATTGGATATAACTTTATTTTTTACAACAATTAAAATTAATTCCTTGTGGTACCCGAGCTACCTCGCACGGCCTGCAATGTATTGAAATGGTAAGCGCACAATCCTGTCATCAGAGGGAGAAAATGGCGCTGTAAATTTTGTACTGAATACATATATTATATTTACTAAAAAGTTTCCCGATTAGAAAAGTAATGACCGTTTTTTTTTTCACCCTTTCGGGGTCATCCCACCCAGGTCCGACGACCGCCCCCTAGGTGGTGCACTGCAGCCTGAAGGCTTATTGTACCTTGACCCCTACTCCTTCTCATTCACACACCATTCATTCCATAACTTAGATGGTTGTTGCTCGGTCCGCATCCCCGAGCAGACAACACCGTGTGCCGCCGCCCGAAACACCGCTGCCGTCGGACACCCATCTAAATTATGGGCGCGCATTTCACTGCTTAACTCCAGTGATCGACGTTTGCCGATACAACCGAAGCCGCCACAAGCGCGCCTAATGCAGTAATGACCGTAGTCGGTGAGGATTTTTTAAAAAACTGCACAAGAACTTGTACTTCCGAACGTTTTAAACTGGAATAGAAATATTTTTTAAAACTGTAACAGCTGCGATAGATCTATTTTTTTCTCACAGCAATGCCAGAATTTCAGAAATCCCTGCTAGTAAGACTCAACATTATACAAATCGAAGGTGTAGTTTTTGTGCTAGATCACGGGTTAGAAAGACTAAAAACTAATGTAGTACATTTAAAATACCCATTTGCAACATACATCGAGAAGAAAGTAAAAAAATAGGTTGTCTGCAAAGTCGGTTTACTGACACGTCAAAAATTTGTATGCCCAGACTGTAAATATAATAAATAACTGCAAATTATAATTAATGGTGAACATTTAAAAATGTACATTTTTTGAATAACAAAAACAAATTATTTTAGGTACTAGTGCTTTATTGTATAACTTTTCCAACAAATATGTATGATTTATATAAATTTCTTTAGTATTTTAGTGGGGTACCACAGATACCCCACACGGCCTAAAACGTATTTTTTGTAGCACGATTCCGAAAAGGTTAAAAAGTATTTAAACCTACTTGATTTTTAGAGCCATTTTTAATATTGCATCTAGGTGTCCATGATTGGGTGCAAATTAATCTAGTTTTAGTGATAAATATAAATTATACTAATAAAACAATTTGGCAAATTGACATTTCTGTACCAAACTATTATTTTTAAATTGCAACCTATTTTAGACAAGCACTTTTTGAATAAAGAATTTAACAATACGAATTAATTTGCGATCGGCTTAAAAATAAAGTCATTAATAAAGGATCATAGCCACCATGATGCGATACTACAAATGACTTTCAAAAATCAAATAGAAATAAAAATTTTCGGAAATGTCAAATTACCATTTAGAATTGTCTTTGGAATCCAAAATATTAAAATATAAAGGGTGTTCTATTTAAAAATTCAAATGGAGTCATTTTCGGTAACACCGAGAGTAATCAAAAACTGAGAAATAGGCGAAAACTTTCCGCTTTCTATACCTTATCTTATTTTGATATGTCTAATTCTCTAGAAGTTATGGCTGGTTTAATAGATTCGTTGACACCCGGTATATGGCCTTTAGGTTTTGTGTTAAGAACACGTTTATTTTTGATTTAAATGGGTTGATTATATTATAACCCCTATACGGAAGCTATCGTCCGACAAAAAAGTGAGTCGGAGCCCATACCATTTCAGTAAATGAAAATTGTTTTGTGGGGAAAACATTTTGGAGAGTAAAAGAAACCAAAACAAAAAAATAACATGATTTACTTTTTTAAGGTCAGGAGGCCCCCTTTCTCTACTTCTATACTTTTTTTGTCACCTTCAACCTGGGGCCTCTTTCACTATATTATATCCTTTCTGTGGTCGGGCCCCACCTTTTTCTTCACTTTCTTTCTTCCAAAATTCAAGATACTAACCCGAAATACAAATATTTAACCAGAAATACAGACATTTTGCCTTTTTTCTATAAATATACCCTCCTTTTGGGGACTCCTCAACAGGGTGCCCGAAGCGGACAGCCACCATCGCCACGCTAGTGCTTTGACCCAGTCCGGCACCCTAAACATGTCAATTATGAGCATTATGGTAACTGTAACCCTTGCCATTTTTGGTACAATGTTTAAAAATTGCATGTAAAAAGAAGCATATCGCGGGTGCCTGGAATGCAGTGTCTCCTAAATGATTTTGAGCATTTTTGCGGGGAAATCTGGTACTGGTTCAGTAATTGAAGTGTACACTGTACAGCAATAAATCAAGGAATGCCAATTTTTATCAAAATCGAGATTATTAGCGTAGCCTGTTGATATATCATTATACTTTTAATGTCCAAAGTAACAGCTAAATAAAACTAGAATATTATTATTGTCGATACGAGATTCGAAAAACCTGAGGATGTCTCTTGCGATCTATTAAAGATTAAATATTAAAAATGTGTCACCTTTCGGAATGTTGTGTTTGTGACAATCCCTGTTTTATTTCTATACCCTTCAATGGTGTATTTTTTTAGGTTAGTGCTTAAAGTGTGTGAGGTATAATTTCTGTAGCACAAGGAATTTTTAGTATTATGTGTATTTTTATGCTAACATTTTATATCTTTAAAATTGCAACATTATTTAGTAAAATGCAGAAGGAAGTATCTTAATTCGTGTTATGTATAATTTACAGGATGGTGCGATTACAACTGTTTTAACAGGAAACTCGTCTTTCCTGACCTTCCAATGGATTCCACTCAAAATAGTGCCTTAAGAATGTTTACACCGTTTTGGGAAGTTTTCAAAAATGACGGACTTACTAATTTTTTCAAAATGGCCAAAAATTAAAAACTCCCTATATCTCGAAAACCGATGGAGATTTCGGGATGCGGTTTTGACCATTCATCTAATTTCGAAAATCGAGCACAAGACAGTCTTTATCAATTTTTTCTATCTGGTCAGGAAATACGAGTTTCCTGTTAAAACAGTAGAAATCGCACCACCCTGTACATCCTTCAGCAGAAATTAGCTACCACCTCGTATTTCCAATTATTCCCGTTTTTTCTACATAAGCCCTGGTCTACATGGCCTATTAAGAATCCGTGTTAGTAACACAAGTATTATTTAAACATTGATCAATCATTGCTGAAATATTTTTATTTAAACGCATTTTTACCAAACAAGTAAACTGTTACAAAAATACGTAGTTATTGATTCATTCATTATCGTTTGACTTGCAGTTGCACATTTAGTCATAATACTGTTTTGAAACAGTTTCCGATTTTTATCATATGGAATTACTATTACTTATGTATTAATAATTGTTTATACTGTTAACACATAAAGGTAGGTAGAATATTGATCTCTAAATTGTGTATTAAATTGTTACTAAAAATATTTTTCCTTATTTTTTAATAAATAATATACCGCGGTTTAGTAAAGGGTAGTGTCTGACCGAAATTTCGGTTTCGGCGGCAGTTTCGGTTTCGGCGGCAGTTTCGGTTTCGGCCAAAATTGGCTGTAACTGAAACCAAAACTGATTTTGGAAGTTGTCGTGCGCTCACCTAATTTTGTTTCTCGCGGCAACGCTATCTTAATTTTAAAAATTATTAAAATGGAATGGTTTTTCAAAAGCGAGTTTTTTTTTGCTCTTCAAATTTTTTCGGAACTCCCCATCAAAAGAAGTATACAGGGTTTTCATTTATATTTTGCCAC
Source organism: Listronotus bonariensis (assembly GCA_014170235.1). Taxonomy (NCBI): domain Eukaryota; kingdom Metazoa; phylum Arthropoda; class Insecta; order Coleoptera; family Curculionidae; genus Listronotus; species Listronotus bonariensis. The sequence continues at coordinate 32,465 of JACEGR010004347.1, forward strand.
CCAGTTTTAACGATAACCAAGAAGAATAAAAAAATGTCGTATATAAAAGTTTCGTACCTTTCATCTATTATCTTTTAAGCATAAAAAGAAACAAATGAACATCAAAAACTCAAGAAAAATGAAGAGGTAAACTTTTTTAATGAAACACCAATGTTTATTATGTCACCATTAAAAAGTCTTTTAAACAGCTTTACCAAAATACTACTTTTGATATATCTATATCTACCGTCTCAGCTTAGTGCCGTAGGTAGGTATAATGGAAATTATATCTACTATTTTTCAGATGGTATTTTTAATAGCTTTTGAAAAAACCTTTTACTCATCCTTTTTATTTTTTGATGTTTGTTTTTTTACCCTTAAAAGATAATTTTTATACAGGACGTTTTTTTCTATCCTCCTTGGTAATACATAAAAGTGGGTGGCAAAATATAAATGAAAACCCTGTACACGCCTCCGAACCACTCCATGAAAAGAAGTAAAGAAGTGAGTTTTGGTTTCGGGTTTCGCCGAAACTGAAGCCATGGCCGAAATTTCGGTTTCTTCGGATTCTAGTAAAGGGTGATCCAATTAGGGCGTTAGAATTTTAAAATTAAATTATACGACGACCTTGCTATAACGCAAAAATATTTTCTTTTATTATTGGGAAGACTAGTTAATTACAAACATATATCACAAATAACATTTCTGATGTTAGTTTTTAAATCCTCTATACTTATTTTTTGAATTGTTAGCATAAACCTTTGATAATACGTAGTTCCATAAAAATAAGTCGCACGGCCATACCGCCAACGAAACCATCGCGTTATTGCAAGGGCATTTTGGGGATACCTGTACTGTACCAATGTTTAAAATCCTAAAGTACTAATTATTGGATCACCCCTTACTAGTCGCAATTATTACGTTTAGGCTTTATGGTTTGGAAAATCGGAATTGTCCAAATGTAGGAATAGGACACAAATACTGTTGAACAATAATAATTTTTACGTTTTTTTAAAATTAGATCCTTTTTATTTTTACAAAAAGTAAATAAGCACATTAGCCTTGTTTCAGGACTAATAATGTTTGGTGACCGCCAATCAGAGGTTGTTCCTGAATCTGAAAATGACCCCAACAAATCAAAGAAAAGCAGTGAAAATATACCATTAGACTACGAGAATTATGAAAATCCTTTTACAGGGATCAACCCAGTTCAATTTTATCTTCTCTAGGAAGTGTACTAGTTGTCATCAGTACTGCCCTTATAATCTTTGCAGCAGCTAGAAACACTATAACATGGTAAGCCAATAATCGTTAATTAATTTATTTTTTATTTTTAAAACCAAAACAACTATATTAGTTTTTAAAAAGGTATTAGAATACCTAAATAACCTATTTTTAGTAATTTGTATAAAAACCGCATAGGAATTTCCTTTAACATCATGTTAAAGATAATACCTACCCACTTCACACCTATTATTTTTACTATCTTAACCATTTTTTTCTGTTACCATTTTATAGCAAAAAAACAGCTGAAACCCAATAATAATATGAAAAAAAACAGGTATCGCAGTTAAATTTAAAACCTTTGAAATAATTTCTGCAAAACTAAATACACTGACTACATCGCCGTTATTAACACTGAATTTAGAGTATGGTTTAAAAATTAAATAGTTTTAAAGCTAATTTATGTTACATTAAAGTGAAGAAACACCTACTTATATGGTATTTAATGGTAATCAAAGGAAAAAATAATGAAAGATTTACGTCTAAACGGTGAGATTTTTTAGGTTAAATAAAGAGAACAGTTTTTTAATTCTTTGCATCAGTATAATAGAAAAATTACAAAAAAATATAGCAGCCATTAAAACTCAAAAACTAAGACAAAAAATAATTTTAACCAGAACTAACCCAAACAGACCAAGGAGTTGGAGCAGGTATATATGGGAACGAACCAAGGATGAAAATAAACTTGGATCTCACACCCTACGGTGTTCTAGGCTGAAATTTTGCTATAGAACAATGTGCTAAGGAAATCATCAGAAGGAGTTATATGGATAAAACCATAGTAATTTATTCGGACAGCCAGGCAGCCATTGGGGCGATCAGTTTCTGCAAAATCAGCACTAAGCTGGTTCAGGACTGCGTAGTTGCCCTGGAAGAGGTGGGTGCGTCCAACAAGCTAACTATTGCCTGGGTACGAAGGGATAACTGAACATGAAGAATTTAAAATTATATTTCCAAGGTTGCCAAATTTATGGCTTTTCCACTAGGTTGGGGAATTTTAATATTTTAAATGGAATACCCTATTTTTTATTATTGTAATCAATTGCTTGTATCAACTTTATTATGACCTAAGATTTTCGTTTTTTAACTCCTGTCAATTTTGAAGATATGGCGTTAAGCTTGAATACAGAAACGACCAGGCATGGTCAATTATCTCAAAAACTATCCAAACCAAATTCATCAAAATTAGTATAGAAGAGTAACTGGACATTTTAAATTCAGAAATTGTATTTGCAAGGTTTCATAATTAAATTTCCTTATTCCCTTTCTTGACTTTTTTAAAGCATCTTGAAAACGTCACAAAAATGCTATGCATGAATTTTAAAGTCTCATTTTTACGCCTGTACTAATTTTGACAAATATTGGTTTGATCGTTTTTAGATAATTTACCATACCTAGCCGTTTTTGTATTAATTTCGAAAAAGCATGATCTCCGAAATTGACATGAGTAAAAAAACAATAATGTTTGGTCATATACAGTTAATACAAGCAATTGATTGCAAAATTTAAAATAGGGTATTCCTTTTAAAATTTTAAAATTCCGTTACCTACAGAGAAAACTATAAAGCTGGCAACCGTGCAAATAGATTTTTTAATTCTTCATGATCAGTTACCGCTTAGCACAAAATTTGGTTCATTTATAATTGACGGTTGCTGAAATATTCCACCGTTTCGGTTTTTTTCTACTAACCCTGTACAATCCACCTCCAAGCTATTCTAATTTAATATATCTACCATTATTTTATTATGTTAATTTAATTAGTTAAGTGATCGATTTTTGAATAACCGTATAATAATAGTTTTTAGTGTTTTAGTTGAGATATTTTACCTGTTAAAATTTACCTATTAAAATATTTTTGTACTGTTTTATACGGACCAAAGTCAGACATAATAAATTAATTGTTTCTGTACACAAAAACAAAGTTTTCTCCTTGTAAGTGTCTTGTTTTACAAGCAAAAATTTTGATCAAAAATGGCTTGTTTCTAAAAATTCATTTTTTGATCAATTTGTTCTCTTGTAAACTCCATCCCAGATCAGACCTGTAGGTATAGTATAGATGTTGTCTGCTATACATGCAAGCATAAGATTAATTAAATTGTATATAACTAGAATTTTAATGACGAAAAAATCTTGCAAATAAACAAGTAAGTAAATATCCTAACGATTTAGAAGAAACATTAGGGGATGATTGCATTCATTAACATTATCAACTCAAAGATTCCCTAAAAGTATACAAGATGTTCGCTCTCGCTCTCGAATCTTTAAGATATTAACCCAAATGTGAACATTGCATTGCGCATTTTTAAGCAAACCGGCTACGAATTGTTTGAGAAACAAATCTTTTTCACCTTGAAAACCGTAATATTTTTTTGCGGGTAATTATGGGATAAGGTAGACTTAATGCTTGTACATTCGAAGTCAAAGTCGAAGCACAGGTACGACAGGTACGAGAAAAAATATACAGCATTTACAAGCTGGTGTGGCAAGAAAAATTATATCTAAAAAGTGTCATTAAGATCGAAAAGAACATGGATTTAAGCAAATATTTTAAAGTTACATCATTTTTGAAGAAGCAAAATGTCGGATTTAGACCCAAGAAGGCCAAAATTTTCTCGAAAGATAAAATAGCAAAATTTATTAATGATGCTCCAAATGATGTCTATCTAGCGATGAAGGTAGCTACAATTTTCGGGCTAACTGGTGCGTGTCGTCGAGAAGAATTGATGAAAATTAGCATTGATGATATTGACGATAAGGGGAATCTTTTAATTGTAAATATTCCAGACTCCAAAAACCATTCTAGCCGAAGATTTGTCATTTCCAAGAAAATTAAAAATGGAAAATATCTAGCTTTGTATAGAAAGTATTTCAGTTTACGAAACCCGAAACGCCATACAGAAGATTCTTTGTTAATTACAAAAAATTGGCTTGTACTGTCCAGTGCATAGAAATAAATTCTTTTGGCAAGATGTCCTCTGAAATAGCTGCCTATTTACGTCTTCTAAACCCAGAATTTTACATGGGACATAGCTTTCGCCGATTCTCAGCTACAATGTTAGCTAATTCTGGTGAAGGCATAACGAATATTAAAAGAGTTGGAGGTTGGAAGTCATCATCTGTTTCAGAAGGCTACCTAGAAAGCTCTACAAGTTTCAAGACGGACTTATCAAACAAAATATTATCCCAAAATTCATCTACCTTTGAACACAGCAAAACACACTCAAGGCCCATTGTACCGTCTTCTAGCCAGCAACTATGTCTCTCTGTTACCTGTAACGATGACCAGTTCAATTGCAACTCAACGGCAATCTCCAACTCCGCAACTTACCCAGAACAACTTGCCTCTGCGATTAATTTGCAAATTGCTACCAACTGTTCTTTTACGATTAATGTTGTTAATAACAATAAGCAGTAATGGTAAAACTAAATATTATTAAATGGTTGTTTAGTTTGACTTTTTCCACACAGTCGTAGAAAAATAGCGTTACTAACACGTGCCGAATGTGCTTTTTCCGCACTTGACTACTTGACTGAACTCCGATACGTGTCGTTCGGGTCAACTGCAGGAAAAGTGGTACTTTCAGCACTAGTTAGGAAATATACTATTACATTGAATAATATTAAAAAAAAATGTTAAATTAGTCTAAATTTTATCACTTATTTATCTGTACTGTTCAATAACTTAATTTAAAAATTGTACTTTAGTAGAATAAAGCTATATTTCAACAATTATACTGGAAAAAAAATTAATAAAATCACTTTCGTCGAAAATGCCTAAATCCGCCACTGAACCCAATATTGTTAAAGCTTGTTTAATTTTAAAAATTTACAATTTGTTTATGTTGATAAATTGATTGATCTTTATCGTACAAAGAAAATTAAAAACTGTCTCCGCCTTACACCTCGGTTCTCCTTATCACTCACTTAAGTGATTATAAGTTACTAAATCAAAACTTTAATAACAGAAAAAATGTACTTTTTACTTTATAATTAAATTATTAAATTCATTTTTTACGTCTGTTTATCTTAGATTTATAAACACCTCATAATAATATGTGCATTGTACGACGATATGTACAAATTAAACTATTGATGCCATTCAGAATTAAAAAATTGGTCTAGTCTTACATTAGCCAGTGACTGCGCCGCGTACTTTCTATTGTTACTTATATTTAGCGTAAACAGTGGTCCGAACTATGGAGTTAGAACTAGTAATTAGGTAGGCCTTTAATTATTTAGTGATTAATACTATTTTTTGATAAGCCAAATAAAAAAGCCTTTTTTATTATATACATCTAATTACTTAATTTTTTTTGCAGAACTTAATAAAATGAACTTTATTGCTACCTTTACATTCAAGTTTATACGTTAAATATTTACTTTATACATACTGCTTGAGCAAGCAGTTTTGGTACATCGGCATTGGCGAGTAATAGAATAACAAAACAAGCAGTATTAGTCACGCATGTTTACATGCCGGGATTTAGTTAGATTTTCTCTATTCCTCACATTGCTTATGTGTTATGTTATTTAGCTCAACCTGTATAGTTTCCTAATAATTAACGGTCATGATAATAAAACTTAATATAAACAGTCAAGAAATGGAAATCATTCGACTGTTGCACATTGCACTTATTTCTTGTGGCGTTTATGAGATAGGTATTTTATATTAACTCACTTGTAATAAGTGTTCCTTATAGAAGTTAAAAAATATAAGAGATTTGTCAATTTTTAAATTTATTTAAATACTTTATGTAGTAAGGTCCATTAAGAATAGAAAACATTTTTATTTCAATTTCATTCTTCATGAAAGTTAGTGTAAATATGGTCATAGTCTGATTTAGCAGTAGTTACTTTTATTTAAAGTTACAAGATATACAAGGGAGATCAAATAAAGTAAACACTGCCTAATAATAAAGTATCTTTATTCCTAAAAATAAACAAGTTTATGCCCAGAGTTGAAAATAATGGTGTTGACGTCACGTGGAACCTTTTTCGGCCATGTTATTAAATAAGTGTCAAGATCAGTGCCGGAGAAACACAGTTTATAGTATTATTAGAACAATAGTTTACACTATACTTTTTAATTATTATTAAGTTACAACTTCTTCAACTTTAAATAAAAAACGTTTGGGGTCACATATTTCAACAAATACCATTTTCAAAACAATGCAAAACGAAATGCGCAAATTTTAGACGCCACTGGATTGATCATCAGCTGTCGAAATATAGTGACTCTACCCAGTCTTGCCAACTTTTCTCCGGTTCCAGTACCCTACCTAGCGTCCCCGACCACGAACCGCCTAAAGTCGAGGTTTAATCGCAACCTTTTAAAGTATATGTATATATGAATTAACCTTGGTTATGCCTAAATACCTCCTATTCAAATTTTACTTTTATAAACATTTAAAACCAGCGCTTGAATTAGGGAATTTTCAGGGAGACTGATTCTACATATATGTGATAAAAACAAATATCTAAAATAAGCCCTAATATCCTTTTCCCAAAAAGTCTTTTTTACCTTCCGAACACTGCAGGCCAATGGAAAATAAAAATGTTAACTTAATTAAATACTTTATTTCTAACATAAAATCACAACAAAAATTTAAAGTAAATCGCATGAAAAGCGGGACGCACTGTAAATTTTAACAAAACAAGATGAAGGCAACCCCAAAAATATTTTTGCAAAAAACTGATCAACTAGAACATTCAAGATAAAATAATAAAAGTACAGACTAACAGTATTAACAAAAACAAAAATAAAAATTTTATCAAAAAAAAAAACCGTAAGGCAGGAAGACCTACGGAAAATATTTGTAAGCTCCATTTTCGTTGCTTTGCATGAAATTATTCTAAATGCTGGCTTTTAGCCTTGTTTTCTTTTATTTAGGTGGTTGGATAATAATGCCTAATAGTTTTCTAAAATGTAATGTGTGTTTTTCAAGCACCTGTTTCTATCCAAGTCACAAAGCAAAAATCGTCGAATTCCTGTTAATATTTTTCGCCAAATCTATAGGCCATTTAAATTAAGCGCCCTCGTCGAAAACATTTTGAACCCTTGTAGTGTAAAATGACATTTCTTGGTCCGATTGTTTTTCCTGTTGTAAGTTAGTATTGTATGTTTTATGATTTATTATATAAATGCAATAAAAATATAAATTCAGTTAGTCTACAACTCAATAATTCTTCCCAATAAAAAATATATACCCATTAAAAATATATTTTGTCGCGTATGTGTTAAAATTTTGATCACCACGGGAAAATTTTGTTTTTATTGCCAATAACCCTAATATACGTCATAAGGGGTCAAAGAGTAAGCTAATTGCAAAAAATAATTGTTTAACAATTGCTCATGTAAACATTTTCAATTGATTAATAAATTTAGTCAAACTTGGTAATTTAGGTGACAAGTGCATAAAGTGAAGGCGGCAATTCCATGAGTAACAAAAATACACTTAATGTATGCACACTAGGTCAGGTCACGCTTAGTTCACGGTCCATTTAAGCAGCGGTCCAAAATCTTACATGCTATTTAAATAGAAATAAGGGTCAATGCACATTAGGGGCTCAGGGTCCACTTAAGCCGCTCAAATATGCTATTTAAATAGAAATAAGAGTCAATGCACACTTGAGAATAGGTCACGCTCAGCTCACGGTCCATTTAAGCAGCGATCTTACATTCTATTTAAATAGGAATAAGGGTCAATGCACATTAGGGGCTCAGGTCACGCTCAGCTCAGGGTCCCCTTAACTCGCGGTCAATTATGTTATTTAAATAGGATTAAGAGTCAATGCACACTAGGGCTTAGGTCACGTTCAGCTCGCGGCCCAATTAAGCCGCGGTCAAATATCTTACATGCTATTTAAATAGGAATAAGGGTCAGTGCATACTAAGGGCTTAGATCACGCTCAGCTCAGGGTCCATTTAAACCTCGGCCAAATATCTTACATGCTATTTAAATAGGAATTAGGGTCAATGCATACTAGGGGCTCAGGTCACGTTCAGCTCGCGGTCCAATTAAGCCGCGGTCAAATATCTTACAAGCTATTTAAATGGGAATAAGGATCAGTGCATACTAAGGGCTTAGGTTACGCTCAGCTCAGGGTCCACTTAAGCGTCGACCAAATATCTTACATGATATTTAAGTAGAAATTAGAGTCAATGCACATTACGGGCTGAGGTCACGCTCAGCTCAGGGTCCAGTTAAGCCGCGGTTAAATATGCTATTTAAATAGGAATAAGAGTCAATGCATACTAGGGTCTCAGATCACGTTCAGCTCGCGGTCCAATTAAACCGCGGTCAAATCATCTTAATAGGAAAAAGGGTCAGTGCACACTAAGGGCTTAGGTCACGCTCATCTTATGGCCCACTTAAGCCTCGGCCAAATATCTTACATGCTATTTAAATAAGAATATGGGTCAATGCACACTAGGGGTTTAGGTCACGTTCAGCTCGCGGTCCACTTAAGCCGAGGTCAAATATCTTACATGCTATTTAAATAGGAAATGAGGGTCAATGCACAATAAGGGCTTAGGTCACGCTCAGCTCACGATCCACTCAAGCCGCGACCAAATATACATATTGCATGCTATGTAAATAGAAATGAACGTACCGTTAGCGAAGTGCCAGAAATATTTTTTTTTTACATTGATGGTTAGGAGAGCCTTAAATTTTTAAATAATACATAAACTGGTATACGAGTTATAGTTTTAAAAAATCTTGAATTTTAACACCCTGTAGTTCCAAGTTGGACGCTTAGGTCATATGTTCATGTGATTTTTTACTTTTTCGTTGGAGAAACAGCCCTTAAAGTTTGTCGGTAAAGTTACTGGACACCCTTCCTATATAAATAACATTTATTATGTTTAAAAAATACAAAGAATAATTACCTGCCTTTAAGAGGTTTCTGTTTTTAAATAACATAAAAAATCAAAATCGGTGGTATTTCTAAGGACTTCTGAAGAAAAAGCTTCATTGACGCGACTAAAGTTAAAGCTGCAAGATTTACCAAGAAGTCAGTTTCAAGCTTGTAGAGTCTCATTCTTTAATGAGGTCTTTTTAGACTGACTTGGATGTTGTATAATATGGATGAGGGATAGACAATATTCTGTGCAGTTTCCAGGGATACAGGATAAAGAATCCATCTCCAATCTATTTAACTGCAAAGTTACCATGCTGCTGTTGTCCTCTGCGTCTAAAATTAAAAATGATTTTTAGTATGTTTTTTCGTTTTCTTTTTTATGAAAAATACAATGTTACCTAATGCCCTATTAACACTATTTTAATTTTTATTTATCCCTTAGTGCAATTACTTTTTATTTACAAACAATAATTATTGATAAGTAATATTGTAATGTCACTATTAATTAATTTTGTATTGATTGACATAAAGTTATTAATTGTACTTTAACAAATAGGTAAATAGGTCATAATAAAACGATAAGAAAAACTTTTGTTATTATTACAAAATAGTTTTTAGATACTAGTAAAAGAAATGTTTTCTTTTATCTTTGAACAATCCACGAAGGCTGAAAGCCTAAATACTAACGTACCGTGGGTGTCTTAAGCAAGGTAAGAGGAAGTTTGTTAACACGGGATTTAAAAACTTGAATAAAGTGCTCGCCAAAAAAATCGGGACAAGCAATTTTTAGCACCATATTTAACTTGTAGTAACTTTGGAAATAAAAAATATTTTTAGCTGCGGATTTCGGTATGTTAAAGCCCATTTCGTTTAGATGACATGGCGCAAAATGATTTTTGAAAAATAATCAAATGTTCATGGTATACAGGGTGGTCAATAAACAGATGCAAAATTACAAGAAGTTTAGAGGTGTGTGATTCCGGTAATATTTTTTTCGCATTTAATTGTAGGTCATTAGTAAAGTAACATCAATATCTCCAGACGTTTTTGCCAGTTTTTTGATTACAGTCCTTTAGCCCCAGTGACACTACTAAATAAAAAATGTGTCAAAACTTTGCTACCAATATCTTTAAAACGCTGTAACTTAAAAACGGCTTTACCGATTTCGACCAGGATTTCACATTCTGAAAGCTTATTTTCTGGTTCTTTTTTATTACCTAACCACTTTATTGGTACATGGCCATTTCTATAAAATACAGGGGTCAAACAAAAAGTAAAGATAAAATTGCACAAAATATGGCTATTGTTCGTTTTAAGCTATGAAAATTGGGCTGTACGTTGTTGTTTGGTTTGAAATTTGGTCAATATGCAGCGGTCAATACCTCTGGACGGTTTTTTACTTTTTCGATTAGTGCCTTTTGGCCACAGATACGCTACTAGGCAGATCCATTGTCCTAAAATGTGTCTTTTGTGGATTTTTTGATGTGATCTGGAAATTTTAAATTAATTACTACTTAATGATTTTTTTTCGTACAGGGTAATCAAACAAAACTGACTCTTTCATTATACATCAATCTGAAACAATTTTAATCGGAAAAATTTAATAGACGATAGAACATGAAAAAAATAAAAAAGTCTATATAAACATGTATGTTTTAAAACTTCGTTCTCGAGATACAGGGTGTTAAAGTTTTGGAAAAAATAGTTTTTTATTCATAGCTCAAAATCCCTTGGCCGATTTTCCTTAAACTTGATAAGTTTGTTTCTCATGATAAGAGGTATCATTTGATGTAATAAGATTTACCGTAGTTATTGCAGTGGCGTCCCAGAGGGCAATCTAGTTAGTAAAGATGGAAAAATAATGGTACACCACTGCTCTTGTATAATTTTGTATTTTTTTTTAGATTAAGCATTAAAAAATACAACTTTTTGTTTCTTCTTAATTTTTCGTATCTTGCTTTGTTTTCGAGAAAAAAAATTAAAACTAATACTTCATTGCTTGGCCCTATAGAAAAAATCAAGAAAAATACAACTTTTTGTTTTTAAATGTTTTTCGTATTTTGCTTCGTTTTCGAAAACACAAAATAATGAAAAAAAATCCTGTTTGTTGCTTTACACATACAAATGGATGGACGAATCTTAGTTTGGAGGGAGAGGAATGAAAGGTGCCGTGAGGAGAATATGGAAGCAAGGGTTGCGTTTGGTGGAGGTGGTGTTACTGTATGGGGTGGTATCATGAGTAATGGAAGAACGGAAATGGTTATTTTGATAGCTGAGACTATGAATGCGAATAGGTACAGGGATTTGTGTGTGAATGAACCTGTCAAGTTTAAGGAAAATCAACCAAGGGATTTTGAGCTATGAATAAAAAACTATTTTTTCCAAAATTTTAACACCCTGTATCTCGAGAACGAAGCTTCAAAACATACATGATTATATAGACTTTTTTTATTTTTTCATGTTCCATCGTCTATTAAATTTTTCCAATTAAAATCTAAAACATCCTGTATAATGAAAGAGTCAGTTTTGTTTGATTACCCTGTACGAAAAAAATCATTAGGTAGTAATTAATTTAAAATTTCCAGATCACATCAAGAAATCCACAAAAGATACATTTTAGGACAATGGATCTGCCTAGTAGCGTATCTGTGGCCAAAAGGTACTAATCGAAAAAGTAGAAAAACCGTCCAGAGGTATTGATCGAAGCTGCATATTGACCAAATTTCAAACCAAACAACAACGTACAGCCCAATTTTCATAGCTTAAAACGAACAATAGCCATATTTTGTGCAATTTTATCTTTACTTTTTGTTTGACCCCTGTATTTTATAGAAATGGCCATGTACCAATAAAGTGGTTAGGTAATAAAAAGAACCAGAAAATAAGCTTTCAGAATGTAAAAACCTGGTCGAAATCGGTAAAACCGTTTTTAAGTTACAGCGTTTTAAAGATATTGGTAGCAAAGTTTTGACACATTTTTTGTTTAGTAGTGTCTCTGGGGCTAAAGGGCTGTAATCAAAAACTGGAAAAAACGTCTGGAGATATTGATATTACTTAACTTATGACCTGTAATTTAATGCGAAAAAAAATGATTACCGGAATCACACACCTCTAAACTTCTTGTAATTTTGCATCTGTTTATTGACCACCTTGTATACCATGAACATTTGATTATTTTTCAAAAATCATTTTGCGCCATGTCATCTAGACGAAATGGGCTTTAACATACCGAAATCCGCAGCTTAAAATATTTTTTATTTTAAAAGTTACTACAAGTTAAATATGGTGCTAAAAATTGCTTGTCCCGATTTTTTTGGCGAGCACTTTATTTGGGGAGTAGGCAGGCAGTAGTTTCCACAGTCTAGAAACTCTAGAAAAAAAAGAACAAACGAAATGGAAAGTTCAGGGCTTGTCCAATTGGACCGTATAAGGATGCATACGTGCGGCACCACGAGTTTCTCTGTTGGGAGCTGTAAGAGGAGGGACTATACTGGATAATTCTTCGGAGCAGAAGCCGTAAAAGTATCTATAAAAGAGCGATAGATCTCCCACAGCTCGACGATGGGCAAGAGAAGGAAGTCTTTGAGTAAGTAAAGGATCATTAATAAGATGAACAGCTCTTCTTTGAATGACATCAAGAATGCTAAGGGTTGTAGGGGATGCCATTCCCCAGCCATGAGAACAATATTCCAAAGAGGGTCAAATCTGAGGGACACATACAAAGTGTATAAATTGGAAGGAGAAATATACTTCTTGGCTCGGAAAAGAAATCCAAGCTTTTTTGAAGCCGCGGTGCAATGTGTTTATGCCAGTTATGGTTATTCTCAAATGTGACGCCCACAAGGTTGAATGTGCCCCGCTCTGCAAAACCTGGCCACTCATAAGCAAAGGATGAGTGTTTGATGACTTTTTTCGCGACAAGGAACATGATTGTGTTTTGGATGCATTAAATTGAACGAGATTTTTGGCGCCTCAATCCAATATCAAATTGAGATCCTGTGAAAGAGATATCTGCATCGCCCTGCGTTTGTTTTCCAAGTCGGGTTGAGAGATTGGTTTGAGAACCTGAAAAGTGAATGAAGGTCAGTATAACTATGAATGGGATTGGTTGTGGAACAAAGGAAGTCGTTGATGTGAAGAAGAAACAAAGTTGGTGCTAATACTGAACCCTGAGGCACTTCAGCATTAATTTCGTTAAAGCTTGAAGAGTGGCCATCAACAATGACTGATATACGTCGATTAGAATGATAACTGGAGAGTTTAATTGGAAGACCGTAGGAGGGAAGTTTATTGAGAAGTGCGTCATGCCAGACCTGGTCGAAAGCTTTAGATATATCAAGAGCAGCGATCTGGGACTCACCTAGAAACTCAAGAGACTTGTTTTAGTTGTTTGAAACGAAGGAAAGAAGATCTACTGTAGATCTCTTGTGACGAAATCCGTATTACCTGTCATGTAAAATTTTATGTTTTTCTAAATACAGGGTGGCCCACCATATTCGACACGGTATGTAGCTGGATAACCATGGGGTTTTTAAAAGTAAATACTGAAACATATACAGGTCGGAGAAGGCCACAGTATAAAATTATTTTACTCTATACAGGATGTCTCAAAAAGTGTGACGTATCAAATTTATATTTTTTAAATGGAACACCCTATATTTTATGACGGTTTTAGATTCTACATAAAAAAATAATTTAAGTTTGTTATAGTACCAAGTGTCTAATTTTATTCGTTTTTGTGATATTTGATCTTTTTTCAAAATGCAGGGGTCCAATTAAATTAATTTTATTTTAACAATATAAACTCCTTAAACTTTAAAATTTGTTACAAGATTAGGAAACGTCTGCCTTATCATACGTAGGTCATATCAAGATCATAGATTATACAGGGTGATCAAAAATAATTTCAATTTTTTAGAAAGTCAAATAGCAATATCTTTCTTATTTTAAATGGAACACCCTGTATTTTTTACACCACATGATGACAAACCAAATGCTCTTTCAAATGGTGTATAGGTTGCCTATACCTATCTTTTATACTTTTAAGTAAAGTCCGTTTTAACATATTTTTATTCCAAATGTCTATTTAAATATAAGTAGGCTGTGATATAGCTATGCCTATTTACTAAGCCGTTATTGCAAAATGTAAATTTGTTGGAAAAAAGCACAAAATTAAAAGATTTTGTATTATCTTCCACTATTTTTAAAATTCACAGAAAAAAATCATTAGTTGCTTATAATGCTACTTCCAATAACACTTATTTCAGCTGAATGTGGTAATGATAAAACTTGTGTTTTTAAACAATCCTAATAACGCCTCTGATCAGTTATGACGACATTCTGTAATCTATAACTCGTTTCTTCCATTATCCATAATCACTGTGTCATTTTTTTAAAGCAACTATTAAGGTTATCAGATGGTTTTTCCTGGAATATTTTTCAGGATTAACTCTAGACTAAAGTAAACCATTTTTTCACATCCTACCAGTATTATATCATCTTGTTGTTGTAGAAGAAGGGTTTTTATTGAAAATCATTAAAATTTCTTTTAAACTGACTAAAACACTAGTAATCAATAAATGGTCGTTGTTATTTTCTTAAGAAAAATAATAATGGCTGCTATGTCACAGCCAACTTTAATTTAAAAAAACATTTGGACTAAAAATTTGTAAAAACAGATTTTACTAAAAAAGCAAAAAAGATAGGTATAGACAACCTATAACCATTTCAAAGAGTATTTTATTTGTCATCATGTGACGTAATAAAATACAGGGTGTTCCATTTAAAATAAGAGAGATATGGCTATTTGATTTTCTGAAAAATTGAAATTATTTTTTGATCACCCTGTACAATATTTGATCTTAATTTGACCTACGTATTATATGGCTGACTAAAGTTTAAAGTGCTTAAAGTGTTAAAGTAAAATCAATTTAATTTTACCTCTGCATTTTTCAAAAAAATCAAATATCACCAAAACGAATAAAATTAGACACTTAGTACTATAAACAAACTTGAGTTTTTTTTAAAGTAGAATCTAAAACCGTCATAAAATATAGGGTGTTCCATTTAAAAAATATAACTTTGGTACGTCACACTTTTTTGAGACACCTTGTATAGACCAAAATAATTTTATACTGTGGTCTTATCCGACCTGTATATTTTCCAGTATTTACTTTTTTAAAACCCCATGGTTATCCAGGTACAGACCGTGTCGAATATGGTGGGCCACCCTGTATCTAAGAATTTGCGAGTTAATGGATTTCTCCATTACTTTACAAAGCATTGAGAGGAGTGAAATGGGTCTATAGTTGGATGAAAGAGATTTAGATCCTTTCTTGGTAGTAGGCTGGACACGTGCAGCTCTCCAGCTGTCTGGAAAAATACCCGTATCATAAGAAATTCGAAAGAGCCTAGTTAAAATAGGTGCAAGATCAGGAGCACATTTTTTTAAAACGAATGCTGGTATTCCTTCTAGCATCTAGTTTTGGTATGTATCTTTGTTCTTTAAAAGAATAAGTTGTAGAATTGTTACATTTTCGAGAGTATAAAATTGTAGATTTGTAAATTCATGTTTTAAGTTATAATATTTTTCATATGTGTGTATATTTTGGGCCGAATTTGTGTAATTGCAGATTTTATGTATTTGGCAAAATTTGCCTAATTTGTAAAATAAGCAGTAAATAAAACTCACATTGGGGTGGTCATGGCTAGTTTTGATTAGTTAAATAAAAAAATTAATTCGCTTTATTAACACTTTGACTGCCATGTGTATATTTGAGTATACACATGGCAGTGGCATACTTTAATGTATTTTAAATGGAATTCACCTTCGCGTGGCGTGACGTGATTGTACACTTTGAAGCTGGCCCCTCAAATAGTATATTTCCTAACAAGTGCTGAAAGTGCCAAGCTGCGCGTCGTTCGGTAAACTGCAGTCTCCGCAGCAAATACTCAGTTTTGACAATAATTTGTTGTTGCTCTAACAACCAATTAATTACACTTCTAACGTCAGATTGCGTGCACAAAGTTCAACTTTGCGCACACAAACGGCTGCTTTTTGCACACGCGACTAGAAAAAGTATTTACGGCTCCTGAAAATTAAATATACATTTTGGAGTTTATCACCTCCGCCGACTTTTAGAAGTTATTTATGTTAACAATAACATCTTTAATACTTGTTTTTGAAAAAAAAATAATTTCTCGTAAGGCTGGTGTTTTTTTTAATTTTCAGTCAGTTAAAACCTCAACTTACTTTTTGGGTAAAATAGATATTTACATACGTATGTTATAAGGATCATAATAACGATTATTATGGTACTAGCCCTGAATGTTATCAGACGAGGCTTCAGCCGAACGTGTACCATAATGATTATTTATGATCCGAATTTCATACAATATTTTATATTCCGACGACTTTTTTTTGTTGAATTTTTAGTTTTTGTCAGTAACCTATTCCAGGGTAAATGTAACTGAATACAGTATTCAGTCCTATAAATGTAATGGTGTATAATGTAATGATTTCATTATAGTATTCAGTCCTATAAAGTATGCCATTTTGACACTGAAATTGAAACTCATAAGAATGTCATGACACGTCGGAATATAAATGGTTTTTTAGAAATTTCAAACTGGTTTTTATTTTAGGCATTGTCAAAAGTTCTGGGGTGCGTCAGGCGATTTTTGGCAAGCACAGTGGGACAAATTTCTTGACGTAGCAGGTGAAGATCCATTATTTCTTTGGGTTTTTGGATCTACAGCAATCACTTTTGGAGTTTATTGGCTTTTGGTGGTATATACACGTTTCTAGATGTAACTAATATGCCACGGGTTATAAGACGATATAAAATACAGCCTGGGACCAATGAACCCGTCGATACTACGAAATTAATGAAGGTGATTAAAACCAGTTATTTATTCCTTTTTAAAGATATTATAAACAAAAAATGTTTGTGAAACCATAAAAGATAAAAAATACTAATACTTTTCTGTTCATAAAATGTATTGGATAGTCTTTTCGTTGGGTACACGCCAAAAAAGTGGAAAGAATGGGACCGCTTTGATCCTGGTCCCGGGGTATACGAGCTGACTCTGTTCAGCCCTATTGACCCCTATGAACTGGCCGGTCGCCTGAAACAAAATAGAGAAAAACCCCCAAAAACACAAAAAATCGAATTAAAAGACGACGTTTCGGTGGCAAGTCTGCCACCGTTGTCAAATTAAAATTAAGTTAAAAAATAAAAATAACAAATTAACTAATAATTAATATTTTTATTTTTTAACTTAATTTCTACTTGACAACAGTGGCAGTCTTGCCACCGAAACGTCATTTTCTAATTAGAACTTTTTGGTTAATTCTGGGTAGTTAAGTTAAATTTTAAATGGAACACCCTGTATATTTTTTTACTATTAAAATGATTTCAAAAATGTGTCACACTTTATATTTCTTCTCAGCCGTTTCTGAGATATTGAGAATTTAAAAATTAAATAAAATAGAAGTGTTTTCATTAATAACTGAAATGTACTACCTGTGAAAGCAAAATAGGTCATTCTTTTATGTTTACAGCCTACATAGCAAAAAAATATTTTCAAAACGGAAATAATGGCGGCACTTGAATTTCTTTAAAAATCTTTTCTGGCCGCCATTTTAAAAAGAAACACCATGGAATTTTATACAGAAAACAAATATAGAAAGAAATGTAGGTGCTTGTATTTAAAATAATGGTACTTCCGGTTAAACCGGAAGTGATTTTGAGGTCATCATTATGATAAAAAATGTTAATTTATGCTATAATCTTATATATAAAATTCTCGTGTCACAATGTTCGTTCCCGTACTCCTCCGAAACGGCTTGACAGATTCTCATTAAATTTTGTGAGCATATTGAGTAGGTCTGAGAATCGGCCAACATCTATTTTCCATACCCCTTAGTGATAAGGGTTGTCCACCCTTAACATTTTTTTAATTTTTAGGCTAGAAATTACTTAAAAATTATTTATATGGCAAAACAACGTTTGCCGAGTCAGCTAGTAATACTGTAAATTTTTTATAAGTCTCTCTCTTAAAAACTACAAAAAAAATCTGGGGGTAACAATATCCGATGTCACCCAGTATACAATATACAAGATACAGTGGGTGGCCATTAGGTTGGAGCAAAAAAAATGTTTTAGCACTATTTACCAAAACTTGCCTTTGCTATAGTAGATGACCAGCATTTTTTTTCAAAATTCTTAAAAATATTTTTTCACATCTCGCCGCGGGCTCAAAGAATCAAAGAAACAAAAAAAACAAATTATTTAGTACTATTTACTAAAATTTGGCTTTACTCTAGTAAATAACCTACAATATTTTTAAACTTTGTTATAACATTTTTTATTCCCCACCGCAGTACTAAATCAATATTATGTGGTAAATTTCGTAAAACAATCGACATTTTTTAACGTTGTTTAATGTTTCTTGGAGCCCGCGGCGAGACATAAAAAAATCTTTTAAAAATTAATAAATAGTGACTGGTCATCTACTATAGCAAAGGCAACTTTTGGTAAATAGTGCTAATCAAATTTAAAAAAAAAAAAAATTGTTCCACCCTAGTGGCCATGTATTTCTATACTCTGTTCACTATAAATTAAGAAAAACATCTGCACAAAAAATGTATTTCATTGGTTTAAATAGTCAGTAACCCTAAATAGTTACCACAATAAAAGAGTTATACTTTTTTGCCCTAGAGCGTAAAAGTACTATTTTACGCCCTTATTTATGTATTTATAAAAGCGGGCGTTCTTGTTACTTTTTGCCCTAGGGCGTAAAATTGTATTTTACGCCCGGACGGACAAAAAATGCATTTTTGTCCGTATACAGTATCCGGAGTTACTTACTAGGTATTCATTATCAATTTATAGTGGCCAAAGTATAATTCCGTCAAAAATGTAGTATAGTATCAAAACATGCCGGTATATCTACTACGTGACTCCAGCTATATTTTTTAGTTTTATTTAACACACTGTTTTTGCAAATTGCAGAAATCAGGTTTGGGTTTTAATAGGAATTTACGCCCTGTCCTATTTTAGGTTATCTGGTGTGTCCTATTAAATCAAATTGCAGTAGGAATACCTTCATCCTACTTTATGTATTACTGTATGAAATGGAGGGGATTCCCAGGAATCAGGGAACTTCCAACATTTCACTGGGTCCTATATGAATTAGCTATTCATATTTTAACAGAAGAAGCTGCATTTTATTATTCTCACAGGTAACATGGTGCATATAATTTAAATTTTAAATAAAAAAGTGCATGTCTAGCCAAAGCGATAACTTAGTATTCCGAGGCACATATTTAAAATTTAGAATTATGCCAATATATTAAACTAGCCCTTTTTAAATAATTAAAATTGATATAGAGCTGATTTATTAAATAAATATTACAAATTAATCTATATAAAACTTAAAAATGTTTGTAATTATAGGTTTCTTCATGGCAAGCACATTTACAAATATATCCACAAACAACATCATGAGTGGACTGCCCCTATTGCCGTCACTGCCATCTACTGTCACCCTATAGAACATATTTTTTCAAATCTACTACCGCCATTTTTGGGAGTATTCATAATGGGGTCTCATGTGGCTACGGCATGGTTATGGTTTACTTTGGCCATTCTGAGCACCTTAAATGCACATTCCGGTTACCATTTACCGTTTTTTCCCAGTCCCGAAGCGCATGATTTTCATCATTTGAAGTAAGTAATAACTGTATCTATCAAATGTGGTAATTATACATTTTTAAGGGAGCTTTTAACTTTTAAAGTTTTTAAAGTTTCTATCCTACTATTATAGATGGGTTTACGGGGTATCTCAAAAACCATACGGAATATCAAAAATTTCGATCTTTTTTTTTTTTTTTTGAGAAAACCACTATGCTAAAAACAATTCATGGCTATTGTAATCAATCTTAAAGCTACTGGGTGATTTTTAGAATTTAACCATTTTTACAACTTTCTTTAACTTGTTTGCTATTAGAGCTATAAAGAAAGTTATAAATTAGCTAATTGGGTAGTTTTTGCGTAGAAAACCGTAATGTAATTATTTGTTTTATGTGTTGCGTAATAACTGCAGTATATTCAATATCGTTCTGTAGGTAAAAAACTAAAAGAGCTAAAATCACTTTGTTTACGGTATCTTTATTAATAACTAAGATACCCCGCAATCATAGAAATGAACGAAAGAACAAAGTAGAAAGTTTGGCGCCTCTTTAGTAATGTAAAGAACATGAAAGTGGCACTGCATGTTACTCTGATGGGAAACGCGATAGAAGGAATCAGTATCGCACAAGTGACCATTTGGCCCACCGGGCCAAAGTTTAAGATGGCCCCGGGTGGAAAAAATACTTTAGTTAGACTTAAAATTTTAATAGTGAAATAAACAGTAAGCACAAAAAGTCTCTATACACCATTTCAAGCACCATTTACTTTGTTAGTATTTTTTTTCATTAAAGCAAGTACCTTTGTAACTAAATATATTTAAAAAAATGATAAGACTTTCATGATTTATTAATTTTCTTATTTTTTTTATAAATTTGGCAATTTCGTCGGAAATATCAGGAAGTGGCGTATCTCAAATAAATAGCAAAATTGACTAGAGCCAATATTAGTGCTTAAACAAACTGCTTCTTAATATCATGAATTGGCATAAGTTAATTTTGATAGCTTTAAAGTAATAGAAATATAATAAAAAACTTATTTCATTTTACCTAAGAGGATGCCGTAGCACGTTAAATTGAGCTAAAACGCAATTCGCTGCCGTTTTTTAAATATTTGTTTTGGAAAAAGTTTTATATAAAAATGTGTCTTAAAATGATTCAAAGATTATCGGAAAGTTGGTTATTTTTACGATTTTGTAATTTTGAGAAATTTTATGTTGTACCTAATTATTAACATTACCAACAATCAATTAACTTTCCGATAATCTTTTGATCATTTTAAGAAACTTTTCTATATACAACTTTTTTTAAATCAAATATTTAAAAATCGACAGCGAATCGCGTTTTAGCTCAATTTAAGAAACAAAAGAAAAAGCAATCCTATAAATTTCCGAGACAGTGGCACTAGTAGCAGCGAAAAACAAAATGAATTTGAGTGTATACCAGGTCCAAGCAATGCTTCTATTGAGACAAGTATTGATAATATATATGATATTGGGAATTTTATTATAAAAATTAATCAAATTGACGACTTTACTCGATACCAGCTTCTAACAAATCATTGGGTATCGACAAAAACCTATATTTTCCCCTATTCTAGTTACATTAAAAGGGGTAGGGAAGAAAAGAGACGTGCAAGCCACGCTCACTTGAAAAAACATAAGTGGCTAGTATTTTTGAAGTTCAACAAGATTATTGTGTAAATATTTCTCCTATTTTTACACCAGCAGATTGTGGGAAAACAAAAACACTTAATTGTTTTAGGTAAAGATGGAATTCTTTCCACTCATAAAAATACAAATTACCATATTTAAGCTGTACAGAAAGGTAAATAAAACTTTAAAAAGTAGTTTTCATATCAAATAATTAATAGTAAAACGCGGTGGCCTAAACAAATGACTAAGTAAATATTTATACATCAAATTTTTCGATTTAAATATTTCAGTTTGTTTAAACGTATAGGTATAAATTTGGTTTTTTAGCTAAAGGCTTCATTTTTACATATGAAAACCTAGAACTCTACGTAAGAAATCAAGTATCGAAACAGAGAAGAAAACAGGTTGAGGAAAATCGTGCAAGGTTAATGCCAATTCTAAAAACCATAATTTTACAAGGACAAAGAAATATACCTTTGAGGGGACACGGATGATGGCCACCTTTTGGATAGTGACGGAGATGTTAGCAGGGATAATTTAGCGAATGCAGCCTCAAACGCAACATATATTAGCAAAACAACTGCAAACGAACTGATCACGTGTTGCGGAGAGGAGATTGTCTCAGTTATTATAAATGAAATAAATTTATCTGAATACTATGCGATAATGTTCGATGAGACAAGTGACATGTCAAAAATCTCGCAGCTAAGTATTTCTCTACGATATTTTTATGATTCTAAAATACGTGAGGACTTCATAGATTTTGTTGAATTACATAAGTCGAATTACGAAAGTGATGCTACAGATGAACCAGTTATAACAGGAAAAATATTAGGGCAATCTGTTATAAAAAGTAAAAGCTTTAGGTCTAAATATTAAAAAATGCGTAGGAATTGGATGCGACGGTTGCGCTGTAAAGATGTCAAAAGTCAAAGGGGCTGCTGCAGAAATTCAGATAGAGGCCTCTAATGCTACTGTGTGTCCGTGTTTTAGTCACGCATTAAATTTAACCATTTCAAAATCAAGTACAATCAAATAAAAAAAATCGATGGGTATTATACAAGAAGTAGTTGCATTTTTTAAGTTCCCCTAAAAGACATTTTGTATTAAAAAGACATATTAAAGTTACCTTAAGCATACCATCTGAAACCAGTTGGGTTGAGAGACACGACTCTGTTTTAAGTTTAAACCGATTTGCCATTTATTGTCTTTGCCCTGGAAGAAATTTCGGATTTGGAAGATAATACATCTTCTAGCAAAGCCAACTTTTTTAAAAGCTATTTGCGAGTCTGTATTTATTTTATCTGTACACTGTTTGGCACCTGCAAAGTCAAAATATTTACTTAGAAGGAACAACTTCAAAGTTACAAACCCTTCTAGATTTAATAGAAAATAAGCGGTCAAACGCCGACAGTGAATTTAATTCAATTTTAAATCATGCAAGGATAGCTATGGAACTGTTGGGTATTGAAATTAAATTACCGCCCTTGATACAGAGGCAGTCCCATCGTCAGGGTTTATTTGAAAACACAAAGGCAGACTTTGAAACTTATTGGAAAAGGACACTATATATCCCCCTTTTAGATTCTATTTTGCAGAATTTTAAAGATAGATTTGGCAAAGGCAAGCTATCAAATTTGGTGAAATTTTGGGATAATAATTTATTAGATATGAAAATTTATGGTATACAGTGTGTCCAAAATTGGTAGGGAATGTATTTGGATATTGGAAACCATAAGAGATAGAAAGATGGTTAAATGGGGAAAGTTATAGACCATTTAAAGCTTAATCTAATGCCGTTTTAATGACGGATGTATCTCGTTTGGTTTTTGAGTTATTTTGAAAAAACTGAAAATGTGCGTTTTTGAAAAAGTGCTGTAGTTTTTTATTTAAAATAATTTTTGGAATCTGTAAAAACATTGTTAGGGCAACTTTTTAAGACGAATACATTCATGCATTTTGATTTTAATTTCAACGTTTCGGTTTTAAGATATCATCATCAACTTTTGTTTTTCTTATGGCCGCCATTTTGTTTTTACACATTCTTAAAGAGCGTTTTTTCCCTTTAAAATGATTTGCAACACTTTATTAAAATGTTTTTGTTTAATGTCAAAAAAGGAAAAAAATATTTTTTGCTAAGTTGGCCATGACTGCATAGGAAAATAGCTTTATAAACAATTGCCATTTGATTCCTAAAAATAAACTATGTTAAAAAACTAGTTTTGATTTTTAAAAGCCTATGTACCCAAACAAAGACGGAGATTTACTTTGTTTGTAATGACAGATTAAAATATTTAATAATAATAATATAAAGCTGTACTTTCTACCAAAAATTAGTATATTTACTTTTTTATATTATTGTGTTTAACTCAACCTATAACAATACAAAAATCAAACTTATCTTCTTTTAATTTGCACTAACAATTGGAAAAAATATAAATCCTAAGAAAAACTATGCTCTTTACATTCATTACCAACTTACTTGCATATGGAAGTTTTGAAAAACCTCGACCAAAATAGTATCAAGAAAATACCGAAAATCGAAATAGAATTATTCAAAAATATTTTGCCGATAATCCTATATCTTCTACATGAGTTGCAACCAGGGAACTAATAAATATTAATAAAATAATAAAAAAATAATAATTTTGCCAAAAAATAACGCTACAGTTCAAAATGTCCACCGTTTTTTTCAATGCACTTTTGACACTTCTTTAAAACAGTTCTGGTAACGCGGTTAAGAGTGTTTCTGTTTATACTTAATAGGACATCCCGCAAACGGTCTTCAAGAACTTGTACATTTTCAGAAGGATCAAATTCATATATTTCATTTTTTAAATAACCCCATAAATAAAAGTCTAAAGGAGTGATGTCTGGAGACCTGGCAGGCCACCGAACAGGCCCATTGTTTAAGATAATGTGTGCACCTCCCTAGAATTGTGAGCGGGACATCCATCTTATTGAAACCACAAATTGTTAAAATCATTTGGTGGAACTACTTCCCTAATTGCTGGAATTATTTCGTTTTGCAGCATCTCAAGATATCTTTGGCCATTCAGTGTCTGCTCGTAAATAAAAGGCCCAATTAAGTGATTTGCTAAAAAATATATTATAAAAAAAATAAAAATAATAACTAATATGTTTTTATTACCATAAATTCCGCACCATACGTTAAAGCCAAATCGAACTTGCAGTCTACGTTGTTCCCGTAATTGGGGATTTTCTACAGCCCAGTAATGGTGGTTATGTTTGTTAAATACGCCACAATTTGTAAAATGACTTTCGTCCGTCCATAAAACTTTTCTAAAAAAATTGGGTTTTCTTCACATTTATTACGATACCAATGGCAAAATTGAAGTCTTCTTTGAAAATCACCCTCATTAAGCCCTTGTACAAGGGTGGGTTTATATGGGCGATAATGGGATAATTTTAAAACGTGATGTATGGTTGCCTTCGGAATGTTAAGTTCGCCGTTTGCAACTCGTGTAGAAGATGTAGGATTATCGGCAAAATATTCTTGAATATTTCTATTTCGAGCTTCATTATTTTTTTGATACTCTTTTGGTCGAGGTTTTTCAAAACTTCCATATGCAAGTAGGTTGGTAGTAAGTGTGGAGAACATTTTTATCCCAGGTTGATGTCTTTCGGGAAAACTTTCCAAATCATTGTTTGCTGCATTCTCCGCATTTCTGTGATTTTTAATATAAATAACTAACATGTCAAATGTTTCTTCGTTTGAAAAAATTTCCGGCATTTTTGTGGATACGTTTAACACAATTTTCCAATAACACAATAAAATATGTAACTAAATGAGAATATTTGACAACTTCGTCTTATCAACGACATTTTCGCAATCGTTTCTAGAGGCAGTCATGGCCAACTCGACCAAAAAATGGTTTTTAATGTTTTTGACATAAAACAAAAAAATTTTAATTAAGTGTTATACATCATTTTAAAGGGAATAAAACGCTCTTTGAAAATGTAGAAAAAAACAAAATGGCGGCCATAAGAAAAACAAAAGTTGATGATGATATCTTAAAACCGAAACGTTAAAATTAAAATCTAAATACAGGAATGTATTCCTCTTAAAAAGTTGCCCTAACAATGTTTTTACGGATTTCAAAAATTATTTGAAATAAAAAAACTACAGCACTTTTTCTAAAATGCACATTTTTAGTTTTTTCAAAATAACTCAAAAACCAAACGAGATACGGCCGTCATCAAAACCGCATTAAATTAAAGGTTAAATGGTCTATAACTTTCCCCATTTAACCGTCTTTCTATCTCTTCTAGTTTCCAATATCCCAATACATTCCCTACCAATTTTGGACACACTGTACATATATAATACCTTAAAAACATTTTTTGAAGATATGTCTTTAACAACATTAAGAGGTGAAATTTATATTTATCAAAAAGCGATAACATAAAATGACCCATACTGTGAGACTGCACTGGACGCTTTAGATCATTGTGATCAAACATATTTTCCTTTTTTTTATAAACTTTTACAAATTTTATCAACTCTGCCAGTATCCATAGCTACAGTAGAACGTAGCTTTTCTACATTGCGCCTACTAAAAACCTGGCTGCGCTGCCTGCTTAGATAGGTGTAATTTCAGCTCTAGGTTTGTATATTTTTTAATAAACATGTGACAATGTAATATTTTTTATTTGCGCCCCTCCCTGAGATTGATTTCTGTGTGTGTAACGGTGTATGAAGACTTTTTGTGCAGTAAGTAGGTATGCACTAAGGGTATTAACATAAAACTTGTGAACTTATTAACTTGAAGTAGAGCCTTAATTATCTCCACTATCGTCATTGTTTTAATTAAATCTTATTCTACATTATGTATATTTACAACAAAGCGAATCTTGTAGGATCGCTAACAACTTTGAAAATAAACTATCAAGACTAAAATAAAAAATCTTTAGTTTTGATAGTCATCGCTCACAGTTTCTTGAGTGCAAGAAAATGTTATACATTTACGCAATAGATCAAAATAACTCAATAAATTTTAATTATACTTTTGTAATAAAAAATGTTTTTGTCGTTAAGCTGGGCATTATTTTCGTCTAAAATACTTTATTAACAATTAACAAGTTCTTATTTGTTGCAAACTTATGTCACCAGCAAAATAAATGTACATAATCACCACCCGAAACTGGAAGGAATAATATTGGTTTATTTCTCAGATGATTGTGTTTTTGTTGTCTTAAAAAACTAGACCATGTTTTTGGTTCTTCAACCAAAATTCATTTCTAATAATAAATAGGTATTAATTGTTGTACTTTTTAGGTTTAACAATTGTTTCGGTGTGTTAGGAGTTTTGGACAGGATTCATGGTACCGACGCTGCATTTAGACAAACCAGGGCCTATCTAAGACATATTATGATGTTAAGTTTTATTCCACCAAGAGAGGCCATTCCAGACACACAGCTTACAAAAATGAAATATTGGAAAATGCAGCATGACTTAAAAAAGGAATAAAGTTTAGAAAGATGGGGGTCTAACAAAAGTTTTTGGTTTGCATTAAAATCTGAAGCTTTTTTTTTATTTTTAAGCTTTTTATTATTTAATGAACAGTAAAGACGCCATATTCTGAACTGAGACAAAAATTAAAAGTATCTTTATAAATTAGGCGCACTGGTTTTACGTAATATTAGAAAATATATGATATATTTAATTATACTAAGATAAAAAGCATTTTTTAAATTAATATTTTCATATAATTAGAGAAAGTAAAATATCTTAATAATTTACTTTTCTTGGTTAACAAGTAGGATAAAACACAATTAAGGGAATATGAAAAAGTATACTAATCACAACACTCTCACTTTTTATCTAACATTAACTTTTTAATTCATAAGCCTAAGAGAGTTAATAAGTAAACATTACGTATTAGAATAAGTATCATTTTGATAAAAAAAACAACCTTAAATAAGTAAGGATACATTTTTTGACTTTTTAAAATACCCTAAATAAGCATTGTTAATGTTAGGGTCAATGTATTTGGGACAAGAAAGAGGAGAACATTTCATTATTTATTTTTACAAATAATAAATTTTGAAGTTGATATACGCATTTTGATGATATTTAAGGAAAATTATAAAAATTACTTCGTTACTTATACAATAATACTGGACTGAGACACCAAAAATATCTTATTTAATGCTTTAGTAAGCCATTTCTTCTCGATATATCAGTCAACCAAAAAACTATTTGTTTTTTTAGCGTTACTAATAAAACTGACAACACACACTCCAGATCCATAGCTAGAAGCTGCCTGGTCAGCAGCTAGTTTCCCTTTAAAATTGTAGTTTGTGTTTTTCTTTTTTTTTTAATTTTTGTTAATATGCTAGTAACTAAGACCTTCAAACAAGTTTTGTTGGTACTTTTGATGATATGTTAGTAGTTGTACTTCTTGGACTGGGAATAATTTAAAATAATGGGTAAATCGCTCTTTGTTTGCATGGTACAAGGATTAAAACCAAAAATAATAAAAATCAACATTTTTTAAACAGCAGAATACATTTAAAGATAAATAACCCATTTTTTGTTAAATATGTTCTTAAAAATAATGTACCTACAAACACAAATTTTGTTCGGGATTTCACGGGGTTTTTATTCTCTTTAATTTCCATGTAAAAATTATTCATTTATGACCTACTTCAAGTTTGACAGTATTAAAATAACTTTTTCCTTATATGCTAGCTCAAGAAGGAATTTTCTATACAAAATCAATTTTCCACGTGTCCAATTTATGTCAGTCAATCTGAGAACAATGAGCTTAACGACAGGCGAAAGAATAAAGATTTTTTAATGTGCCTTTATCCAACCACAGCTGTGCATTATAAATATGTTTATGCTTCTGTTCACAATACATTACACGAAAAGCAGTGGCAGGGTATAGGGTAGGGGCGAGAGGTGAATTTTTTGATCTCCTGTATTTTCCTAAATACAAAGTTTTGTTTTAAGTAACCGCAAAATCACAAGATTTCACAAGAATATGTTCAGCGGCACAATCTAATATGGTCCAAAATTAAAGACCAGTAAAACATATTATACAGGGTGTCCGGAAAAATGTGGGAAATCTCTCGCACACGTATGGAACAGATGAAAATAACACGACAAGTTCCTATAAAATTTTTCCGTTTAAGCCCCCTGCGGAGATATGATCCCCTAAAGGGGGCAGCTAGAAATCGATTTTTCGTGAATAACTTTTAAAGCGCTCTGTATAATTTGATAATATTTTAGTACGATGCATACTAGTAAAGACCTCTTAAAATAGTGCCCTTGAAACTTATGTCACTTCTTTAGTTTGCCAGGGACGGACTAGTTTTTGCACATTATTGATAATATTTTTACGCCCTGTATGGTGAAGACACAAAAATATGTTTTTGGGTAGTTTAAACCTTTGCTAAAAAAAGGTACTCTTGTTTGACATCGATAAAATGAGCCGTTTTCGAGTAAACAACAACATTTGCAACAAATTCCTGACCTGCTACGAGAGGACTTCAATACTGAATCAAAAATTACAAATTACATCGAAAATAAAATATTGTATTATTAAACAAAAATAAACTCTTATTGTTAAAATAATTTTTACTCGAAAACGGCTCATTTTATCGATATCAAACAAGAGTACCTTTTTTAGCAAAGGTTTAAACTACCCAAAAACATATTTTTTGTGTCTTCACCATACAGGGCGTAAAAATATTATCAATGTGCGAAAACTAGTCCGTCCCTGGCAAACTAAAGAAGCGACATAAGTTTCAAGGGCACTATTTTAAGAAGTCTTTACTAGTATGCATCGTACTAAAATATTATCAAATTATACAGAGCGCTTTAAAAGTTATTCACGAAAATCGATTTCTAGCTGCCCCTTTAGGGGATCATATCTCCGCAGGGGCTTAAACGGAAAAATTTTATAGGAACTTGTCGTGTTATTTTGATCTGTTCCAAACGTGTGCGAGAGATTTCCCACATTTTCCCGGACACCCTGTATACTGTTATTCGGCATACTTATGGTCAGTGCCAGATAAAGGTCTATTTTTTACTGAAGCGAAGAGTGAAGATTGCACCCTTAAAAAATGGGGAGGAAAAAAGCCTTCACCTCTAAAATTTCGCCTTTTTTCTTCGGTTTGCGCCCCTGATGTAGAATTGACACAAAATGAAAAGTGAATGCCAAAAAGAAGGACTTAACCTTCAAATTTCCGCTTCCTTCCTTTACTTGGCGTCCTTTCTCGTGTAACAACCAAACAAAATTTAAGAAAAATTTGCGCCTATCCCGGGATGGCGCTGAAGCGGTCGCTTCACGCTTGATCCGGCACTGTACATTGTACAATGTCGCGGCTAGCTGTGCTCCTGAATATGCTGTTTATATTTATTAAATATATTAAACTCGACGATACTAGTGAATTTTATTATCAGAATAGTGCATTATGGATTTCACCTTAACGGTGGATTAAAATAACACCTGATTAGGATAAATATGGAAGCAATATCTGTTTAGTACAGGGTGTGTAAGAAGTCTGAATTTTTAAACATTTTGTAAATGGTTTAAAATTATATGCTACAATTGAATTTAAATAATAAAATAAAATGACGACATTAAGTTGTTATTGTCACTTGTGCTTTTTAGTTTTTTTTCAACATATAACTATTTCAGTTTATTGCATTTGTGAAATAAACCTCCAAGGGTCGCATTTTTCATGCATTTAATACATATTTTAAACAACTACAAAAAGCAATGGCAATAGCACTTAAATATCTTTTAAATCTAAAATCCTCTTACGCCTTTTTTATATTTGAGGTTAAGAGACACGTCTGTTACAAACCTATTTTTAAAATTAATATTCTGTATGTTTTTTTGTGCCTTTATTAAAAGCCTCGTGTTTAACGCATTTATTACAGGGTTTGGCAAAAGCTCATTTTTACATCGGTTAAAACCAGCACTTAAATATAATTCAAATTTTAAAAGGAATTTCATTAACTTTAATTAATGTACAGGGTAAAATAAATTTAAAAAATTTCATTGAAATCACGTAAATGCACAATTTTGTTATGCAGGGTGCTTTAAAGAGCTATGCTAAGATTCTGTAAGAAACGTAGATAGTGATAAAGCAATGGAAGGGATCCAATTTTTTTTCAAAGGTCGTATTCTGTAATAATATATTTTATTACGGTTAAGTTATCACGGTACAAATACCAGAAATATATTTAAAATATTATTATTATTATTATTATTCTTTAAAAGATCCAACACGACGTATCCCATGGCTCCGACCCCATAGGGCGTCGTGCGGAAGGCCATCCATATCGAAGACCACTCCTCGCGTCCGCTCGGTCAGTGATCTTCGGCCAAATTCATTTGCCTCAGTAGACGAAGGGATCCAAGGACAACAGATTTCTGCATCTTCATCACCAGTTGTTCGGGTGTATTTTCACATGCTGGAATGTACCTCATTTCCCTTAATATGTTATTCTTCATGCCTCCCAAAACGCCAATTATCAGGACAACCAATCGCACGGTATACTCCGGATAGAGCCTCCGAAGTTCGCCAAGAAGATCTTGATATTTGGCTCGTTTCTCCCGTTCTTTTATATCGATGTTAGTTTCCGCTGGGGCGGAGAACTCTATTACATACATGGTGTGGTTTGTCTTATCAAGGAGAACGATGTCGGGTTTATTCGCTTGAATTTGATGCGTTGTTGGGAACGCGTAGTTCCAGTATATGCGACAGTTGTCATT
Source organism: Listronotus bonariensis (assembly GCA_014170235.1). NCBI lineage: Eukaryota > Metazoa > Arthropoda > Insecta > Coleoptera > Curculionidae > Listronotus > Listronotus bonariensis. Next base: position 63,696 of record JACEGR010004347.1, read on the forward strand.
TTCCACTACTGCCTCAATGTCTCCGGGAGCAAACGGCAGTATTGCTGTTTCATCGATGCCGTAGTAATGCCTCAGGTGATAGTAAAGTACCCGAAGAGCGTCATTATGCCGATGGATGTAGCTATTGACAGCATGCACTGGACAAGCTGACAATAAATGCATAAGGGTTTCGGGTTGCTGTCGACAGGCTCGACATGCGGTGTCAAGAACGTTGGAAAATTGGCTTCGGTACACCAATGTGTTTATCACCCCATCTTGGCATGCTAGTAAGAATCCTTCGGTCTCAGACTTAAGCTCGGCGGATTTCAAAAACCCAAACGTAAGCTTTCGAGATAGATCGAGTCTATTGATGTTTCTGTAAAAGACTCCGTGCTGCGGCTTATTGATGTGATCTTCTAAGAGCATCCGTTGTTCGGCTCTTTTAACTGCAGCTGTTACAGCACTAGACTCCTGTCTTATAAGTGATTGGTCGTCATTAGAATCTATTTCAAATCTGAGACCGAATTTCTCCGCGGCTCGCTCGGCTGCCTTGAACAAAAATGCTCCAACATTGGCCATCTCATGTTCTTTTACTAACTGCAGCAGTGGATCCGTGCTTTTGGCAACCTGACAAGCAAGACTCAAAACCAAACGATCATGCATACACTCCAAGCTTAAAAGGCCGCGACCTCCTGATGGCGTGAGAGGTAAATGCGGGAGACTGATGAGCGGGGATGGATGCTGCGGTGAAGATGCATCATTTTTCGTGTGCTAACGTCCAGTTCGCGCAACTCTTCTCGCGTCCACTTAACTACTCCAAACGAATAAAGCAATACAGGAACTGCTAGCATGTTAGTTGCAGCAACCTTATTCAATCCTGATAGTTCGGATTTCCATATTTTCCTTAAGCGTTGCCTGTAATTGCTTCTCAGCTCGGTCTTTACAGCTTTAACATCCTGAGTACGATTTTGGTCGATACCTAAATATCGATACGTTTCGTTATTTCTAAGCGGACGGAGAATCGCGCTGTCAGCAAGTTGATCAGCCTCTAAATCGTTACCATATCGGCCCTTCACCAGCCTAAGTTTTGCACATTTGTCAAGTCCGAACTCCATGCCAACATCTTTGGTATATTCGTGAACCACTTTAAGAGACTGTTGTAGATCTCGCTCACTAGTTGCATAGAGTTTCAGGTCATCCATATAAAACAGATGGGTTACCTTACGCTCCCTTCTTCCAGGTGGTCCACAGCAATACCCCCGAGTCTTCCGAAGAGACACGGATACGGGAAGCAGCGATATACAGAATAATAGAGGACTTAGTGAGTCGCCCTGAAATACGCCCCGTTTAAATGTTATGGGATCAGTAATGATTTTTTGTGCTCCAGATGTTATGGAGAATTTAGATTTCCAGAGCGGCATCAGCTGTTCGATGCAACGAATCAGGTTAGGAGGAACCTTGAGATCTTTAAGCAGATGCAATATTAATTCATGCGATGTTGTATCAAAAGCTTTTTTGTAATCAATCCATGCCATACTGAGGTTGCGTTTGTATTGGATTGAGTCTTGTGTGATGCATCTATCGATTAAGAGATTTTCCTTGCAACCATTGATTCCTCTTTTTCCTCCTCGCTGCTCCCCTATATCAGAGAGAATAGGATCTATTGCACTCAGTATTCTAGAATACAAAATTCTAGTAAAAGCCTTGTAGTTGGTATTAAGGCAAGTGATTGGTCTGTAGTACTTTGGCTGTGTTAGATCTCCCTTTTTGGTATTAATATAGTCCGGCCTTCTACAAACTATTCAGGAATTGGTGTGTCTCCATTAAGCCACGAATCAAACATTCTGACGAAATGCGGATGGGTACTGGGAATTTCTTCCACCAGAAGTTATTAATGCCATCCGGACCCGGTGTAGAATAATTCCTTGCACCATCTAGGGCTCTTTTCACCTCCTCCGTCGTGATTGGTGGACTTTCGTACTGGTTGAAGTTAAGTATTATTATTATTATTAATATTATTATTATTATTATTATTATAACATATGTATATATTTATATTATTATTTAATATATAAAGAATAATATATTGTATTGCCGCGGTTAGTTTTCTAACTTTCTTGGGTCAAACAAAAATAAACAGACTATTGAGTACTTCAATAAGGTCGTATTTGGCAAAAAAAAAAAAGAAAGTCGAACATCGAACACAAGTGAAACATAATAAAATACAATTTTTTAACCAGTTCTGCAAGGCTTAAACCCTCATTATACAATTTGCCAACCCATATTTTTTTTTCTGGTTATTTTTTTAAATCCTAACTTCTCAACATGGTATATGGACCAAAGTATCTTTCTGACACAATATAATTTTAATAATAATTAAACACAAGGGTCTATTTGTACGTATATTATAGAGGGTGACCGGAAAGGTGAGGTCATAAATGATAGGAGTGATAAAGTGAGCCAAAGTAGCGGTTATCACTTTATATAAAAAAGTTCTATCGCAGTTCATTAGGAGATATTGACCTTTAAAGTAAGAATTAAAAAAATATTTTAATTATAACTTTCTAACTGTTTCCACAGTACCAATGATATTTCGGCAACTAAATAACCCTTATACTAATGTACAGTGTGGGCCAAATTAAACTTGCACACTTTTAACTAATAATAACTTTTTAGCTGTTGCTTCCATCCTTTTCATTGTTGAGGGGCTATTAGGTACATATATATGTTTTCCTAGATATGCCAATTTTGGTCAAATATATTGAGGCAGGACTGGACTTATGGGACTTTTTTCTAAACGATGCATTAAAGTTCGTTGCAAAAAATAATTTTATCTACAATTAGGCTAATACGTTTATTTTTAATTTATTTACTGTTAAGTTTGCTCAGCATTCAACTCAGTAACCATGGTAACCTTACATTTTTGATTTTCAAATGACACTAAAAAAGTTCTTATTTAAAATCAAGAGAAATGCATGCTGGAGAATTATTTATCAAAAATAATTATAATTTCTTAATTCTCAAATTGTTGACAGATTTGCTTTTACTGAATCATTTCCCATAGTTTGTCTACAAGAAAAACGTATTAGCTCAATTGTAGCTAAATCCGATTTCTTTTGCAGCGAAGTTAAATACAGTATTTTGGAAAAAGTCCCGTAAATCCAGTCCTGTCTAAATCTATTTGACTTAAATTGGGAAACCTAGAGAAAACGTATCTACTCATTAGCCCTTTAAAAATAAAAAAGATAGGCGCAGCAGATAAAAAGTTATTATTAGTTGAAAAGTGTGCAAGATTAGTTTGGCCCACCCTGTATATTTCATAGGTAAACGGCTGTTCAGTAAGTTGGGATTATACAGGTTAAGACGATTTTTTTCATTTTATTTATGTATTTTTGACACAGGTGACAAATTTGACATTTTGCTTTGACCGTTTGATTCCTTTATTTGTTTTCTTTCCAAAAAAGTATACCTTATTTAAATCAAAATCTTATACCGTTTTTCATAAAATCGCATTTTAAATCCAGACAAACCAACATTTTTTATGTAATAAACACAAAAACAGTTCCAAAGTTATAATTAAAAAAGTTCTTTTATTCTAACATTGAAGGTCAATATCTTCCTTAATGCGGGATTTACACGGGTCGATTTTAGCCGTGCGATTAGGCCGCACGGCTAAAATTGCCTGTGTAAATGCAGATTGCGTGCGACTTTAATCGAACGTTTAAATGAATTTGGTTTGCGGCTAGTTTACTGGCGATTAACCGCACGGCTAAAATCGACCCGTGTAAATCCCGCATAACAAAGCGCGATATAACTTTTTTCATATAAAGTATTAACACTATTTTGGCTCACTTTATCACTTCTATCATTTATGACCTCACCTTTCCGGTCACCCTGTATAATATACGTACAAATACGGTATATTTGTTAACACCAGTTGCAGGTTACCTCTTCCTTGCCGTGATAAAATTGCTACAACAATATAATATGATAAATATTTGTTCTTTTTCTACATTGACGGTTGTCTAAGGGACATTTTAAATTATATTTAAAATTCATAAAATTCTGTTCTGTTGTATAGTCTTGGCGTAATACAAGATGTCTCACGGCGGCTATTGATTTCTCAAAATAGAGTTTTTTTTTAAATTTTAAAAATAAATTTTGAAATTCGTCAAAGGCAGTTAGACCTAGGTATAGCACAATATAAATAAAATATGTTTAGGTTTTTTACCTTTTAGTATAACCGGAAGTTAGAAATGTCAAAATTGTTAATCTTATGTTCTCTACTGATGACAACATGTTACTAAATTTAATATGTTACCAAATTTTCAAAATTGTTAAAGTCCTACTTATAGAGAAATCAATGGCGTAGATACAGGATGTTTAAAGTTTATTAAAATATTTTTTTAATCTCGAACAAACCGTGTTTAAATAAGTTAATTTAAAATGGTTAGCCAAACATAATTTGTAATTAGCTATAACCTTCTGTACCGTCGTTATAGGAGGTAGTTAAAAGCATTATTTTATGTGTTAAGTAAATAGGATAAAGGTTTACCCAAAAGTGTATATCGATTTTATATTTTATTTTAAAATACATTTTAAATATATTGTTTTTGAGCAATAAAGCATTTAAAAAAATGATTTGCATAGGTAAGATGACTGTAAAATTACAAGTAAAATTACTCTGTGTAATAGCTGGATATAGTTAAAAAATGTAAGGAGTTAGAATTAGATATGCAATTAACCCTGGCATGTACGTGAAAGGTTTCACCAAATTCATATCTAGTGTCTATATTGTTTTATTTTAAAACTCTTAAATTCCGTTTTTTCATGTCTTTTAATATGTTTTTTTATTTTTCTAACGTGCAGAGAGATACATTTTTACGTATGTAAAGCTAGCATTGTTTAGTGAGCAAAATTCAAAAATGTCTTGCTCAAAATATAGTGCTAATTTGATGTTAATTTATTGCCAAAATTAAAGATTTGATGCCCTTTCCAGGGCCCGGTAAACGATACAATGCTTTCTACAGGGAAGCACCGGAAGCGATAATTTGATTGGTTGGAAACGCAACAGACGGTCATGCAAAATTGTATTATTGAGGAGGTCATAGTTAAATCTTTTTTAAATTCTTAAATATAGCAAACTAAAAAAATGAACCAACCAGAACTAATGACCCCCCAATGTGACAGTTATGCATGACCGTCTGGCACTTGAGGTTCTATGAATTTTATACTCGTTCACCATTTTGTCAAAAATGAATTTATTAGTTTCGTTGGTTTGTCGTGCCGTTCGATGATTTCAATTGAGTTTCTGTACTCCTCTCATATTACCAGCACTTATTGAGGGATGCCTTATAATACTTATATTTTGTTTTTAAGTTGATTTTTGGTGTATACAATGCTAGCTTTATCTGAACCTAGAATCGTATCGTTTTTCTGGGACCTGGAAAGAACGTCAAATTTTTAATTTTAGCACTTAACTAGTATCAAAGTAGCACTATGTTTTGAGCAAAAAATGTTTGAATTCTGCTCAGTTTACAATGCTATCTTTACATTAAATATATTAAGTTTTTTAAGTATTTGCATTTTTAATTTTATTATTTTTTTAACTGGGTAATGCTGGTAAAACTTGTAGCGAATTGACAGATTTAAAATATTTAAATTTCGTTAAGGCTTTAGGAACAAATCTGTTCGGATACTTATAATAAAGCATTAAAAATATCTTGACGTAATTTTCCAAACCAATAGACGTATAATTTTTTACTTGCGATCAATGTATCTAATTATTTATTAACTGTAAAAAACACAAATCTAAAACGTGTAAAAATTAAACAATCACAGTTTAATCTAAATTTTTAAATACCTTTTAACAAATTCTAACGATGTAAAATAAATCATTTTTTACATATTAGTTCCAAATGTTTTCTAAATATACGGTATGGACGTAAATAGTCCCCTTCTGCTAACTTATGTACTTTTCAGTTTTTCTTTATAAAATTTCGGTATGACTAATGGAAGGATATAAACCACTTTTTGACGTAAAATGGATAGTTGCAACAATCAAGGTGGCGGGTAGGCGCCATTTTAGGAAAAAAATCAATGAAATGGCGGGGTCTTGCAGCACATTATTTTAAAGCTTTTGACGAATACTTTATAAAACCAGATAATAAAGTCAACAGCTTCACCCACTATAAAATGGATTACCTAAATAGGTACCTGTTTTTTTTTATCTTTGGACAATCCACGAAGGCTAAAAGCCTAAATACTATCGTACCGTGGGTGTCCTAAGCAAGTTAAGAGGAAGTTTGTTGACACGGGACTTAAATACTTAAAGATTTGGGGGGAGGCGCGGGTTCCACATTTTAGATACTCTAGGGATAAAATAACAAACAAAATGGGAAGTTCGGAGATTGTCCAGTTGGACCGTATAGGGATGAATACAATTCTTTAGAGCAGAAGCCATGAAAGTATCAATAAAAAGCGGCAAATAGCCCACACCCCGATGATGAGCAAGAGAGGAAAGCCTTTCTGTAAGTGAGGGTCCATTAATAAGGCGAACAGCTCTTCTTTAAATGAAATCAAGAATGTTAAGGGCTGTGGGGGACGCCATGCCCCAGATATGAGAACAATATTCCAAGGGAGGTCGGATGTGGGACACATACAAGGTGTATAAATTAGAAGGGAAAAATACTTTTTGGCTTGAAAAAGAAATCCAAGCTTTTTGAAGCTGCCGTGGCTATAGATTTAATGTGTTAAGATTATTCTCAAATGTGACGCCCACAAGATTAAAGGTCTCTGTCTTTGCTTTGCAAAACTTGGCCACTCTTAAGTAAGGGATGAGTATTTGATGACCCTTTTCGCAACAAGGAACATGATTGAGTTTTGGATGCATTAAAATGGACGAGATTTTTGGCGCCAGAATCCAATATTAAGTTAAGGTCCCGTAAAAGAGATATCTGCATCGCTTTGCGTTTGCTTTCCAAATCAGGTTTAGAGATTGGTTTGGGAACCTGAAAACGAGTGAAGGGTACTATCGTCGGCATAACTATGAATGGAATTAGTTGTGGACGAGAGAAGGTCATTGATGTGAATAAGAAACAATCTTGGTGCCAGAACTGAGCCCTGGTGCACTCCGGCATTTACTTGGTGAAAGCTTAAAGAGTGGCCATCCACAATAACTGATATAAGTCGATCAGAAAAATAACTAGAGTTTAGTTGAAAGACCATAGTTATTAGTGTCGGAAATGGCAATTTTGTAGTGGGTGAGTCTCGTCAGGAGGTTTAAAATATGTGCCACAAGACCAAGACATCTATTTATTTTTTTTTCTAAGTTGGCACCCATCCGCCATCTCAATTATTGCAACTATCATTTTTATGTTAAAAAGTAATTTATATCGTCCCATTAGGCATACCCAAATTGCATAAAGAAAAAATTAAAGGTATAAAAGTAAGCCGGGGACAAGGGGGAGCTATTTACGCCCACACTGCATATTTAAATACCATGGTGTTGTGGATCATTTATAAAGTATTTTAAAGCTTATATTTTCTGTTGATAACTAAATTATATTACTAGGTATTTATCCACTGAATTATGAACATTTCCCGACCTGGTAATTTAAATTTTGTTTTTGACTATCTGCACTTATGAAATTAAGTCATACAAACTTCATAAATGGTCTCTTCGTGCCAAGGTATATCTAACCTTTTAATATGTTCCTAGAACATTTTTTTTAAAATAATACTCTCATAATTTATTAAAATACAATAAACTTTGTAATTATCCATGTTTAACTACAAGAGTTATACAGGGTGTCCGACCAGGAAATGCTGCGATCGATTTCACAAAAAGTAAAATTTTACAGCTCCACCACTTCCGGATATACCGGAAGTTAATGTCAACTTTCTTATTTTAGATGGAACCCTTTTTATATTATTTATTTGTTAGAATCTGCGTAAAATTCTATAATCTTTAAAAATTATATCGGCATTTTTTCATGGAAACCCATATCTTTTATTACCTATTACCTTATCCTATTAAGCATTAAAAATAAGGGTAAGTTGGTATAAGCATGTCTATTCAAAAATTTATAGTTTTCAAAATATTTACAATTTATTATTTATCTATTCTAAGAATGCTTTTAAGTAAGCCCTGAAGAAATGCAACGTCATAGCCAACTACACCGTACCTTCCTGTACTTAAAAGCCTGGTTAGAATATATAAATATTAAATGATTAATATTTCTAAAACTATAAATTTATGGAATAGTCATCCTTGTACAAACTTACCTTTATTTTTAATGCTTAATAGCATAAAGTATTAAAACTTAGAGTTTCCATTTGAAAAGAAGTAAACATACTTCTTTATGAAACATCGCGAACTCAATTCCTGAATTTAAAATGTCCAGTTATTCCCCTCTACTAATTTTGGCGAATTTCGGTGGGATCGTTCTTCAGATAATTGACCATACCTGATCGTTTCTGTATTCAAGCTTGACAGGAGTAAAAAGGTCAAAATAAAATTTATACAAGCAATTGATTACAGTAGCAAAAAATAGGGTATTCCATTTAAAAATTTAAAATTCCCCGCCCTAGAGAGAAAGCTATAAACTTGGCACCCTGGAAATATATTTTTAAATTCTTCATGTTCACTTACCCCTTTGCACAAAATTGTGATTATTTATATTTAACGGTTGCTGAGATAATCCACCATTCCGATTTTTTCTACGAACCCTGTAAAACACTATACAATAAATATGTTTAGAATTTTACGCATAATTTAAAAAATTAGAAATATATAGCGTGTTCCATTTAAAATAAGTAACCCGAAGTGGTAGAACTGTCAAAATATGTTAGTCGTATGTTCCCCATTGACTTTATAGTGTTCCCAAATTTTAAAAATTTTCCAAGGCCTACTTCTCGAGAAATCGATCGGAGCAGTTCCCGGTGGGACACCCTGTAGTTAAAATTACGTAATCTTATGTATAAGAAATGGAGAGTAGAACAAGTGTGATAGAAAGAAAAGACTGGTTGAATAAAAAGGAGAAAAAAACTGTTGTATATTTGTAAAAAAATATTAAACAGGGTTTTATGACAACCTGGATAATCGTATTTATCTAAGTAAGTTTTACAAGGTTCGTCACGTGATAAATCGCATGGAGCAATAAGTTATATGTGTAAAGTAGCAGCTTAAGGAAAAGATTTTTTAAGAGAGTTTTTTAGTGTTAAATACACCTTAAAAATAAATTTTTGGTGAATATTGTAGGTTTTTCAAAAAATTGATCTAGATTTTAAGAACCTAAATAATAAAAAAAATCTGTAAATATATAATATGGTACACTACTAAAAAAAGATACAATGTGGCACTATACTTAAAAATCTACAGGGTGTATAAAATATCTGCTCCTGTACAAGATTAAAAAATAAATTTAAAATAAAAAATGTTTATTTAAATACACCTATTTTACTGGCAGTATAGATTAATATACAAGGTGTTTTAAAAACAGAATTTTTATTGTCAAGTAAGTTTTTTAAATGGAACGTCCTGTATATTTTAACAAATTTTGACTCTATTAAATTCTACATTAAAAATGTTTATCAGACTTTGCGTTAATTATTGCTAGTGTTTGAGATATCAACAGGATGTTGATATACTCATAAACGGTTAAAAGTAAAGAAAGTAAATAATGTTTCGGTTCTAACTATTTTTAAATTATTTTGTTAGTGTCATAGTGACAAATAATATGGTAACATGTCATTAATGACCTGTCATTGTAAGGATTACTAATAGGTAGGTCATCGTTTTAGTTTATTTTAGATATATATTTATTTACTTAACCCAAAAACCAGCCGTAATTGACTTAGTGTTGTTTTTTAGGGCAAGTAAGTAAATAATATGTGTACAGAATTAACTAACTCTGTGGCATACCCATTAACAGTTTTTACAATTTATGGTTAATAATTACAAGTAATATGTAATCATAATGTTTGTCACACACTAAAAATTATTAGAACCAAAATATTATTTTCTTTCTTCACTTTTACCAGATTTAATGAGTATATTAACATGTTGTTAATATCTCAAAACTAGCAATAATTGGCATATAGTGTATAATACATTTTTGATGTAGAATTTAAAAAAGAGTCAACATTTGTTAAAATATACAGGTTTTTCCATAAAAAAATAGGCAATGAAGATTCCATTTTTGAGATTCCTTATATATAAACCAATATCTACTGTCAAGTAAACACTTGTGTATTCAAATAAACATTTGTCTTAAGTTTACTTTTGTATATTGTACAGGGAAAAAATATTTTGTGTATAAGTAGAGTTGGGACATCCTGTACAATTCAGAATATTTTTAATGCAGCGACTTTACGGCTCACTGTGAGGTATCTTGTAAAATATATGTATAAATAGTTTTTATGTTATCATTAGTGTAATGTGATCTATTTAGTGTTTAAAAAGTGTAAAACGCAAATTTATAGTAACAGCTTAATATGGATGAATGATTTACATTGTGCAAAAAAAATGTTCACTTAACCTTACGAACATTATAATAACATATTTTGACTTCCCAGTTTTCTTCTTATAGTTTAAGATCCCGCTGCAGGTATCTGTTTTTTTTAATGAAACTTATTTTTAATGAATGATACATGGTAGTAAAATAGATTACACCATGGTTGCCTGGAAAAATTTGGCCTTAAATTAAATTTATCTTAATTAGTTTTTGTTGATAAATTGCAGGTGCATATTTTTTTAATGAACCCAACATCGCTTGAAACAAAATGATGTAAGGTATATTTATAAAAAATGACATTTTCGAACGCCTTCTCAAAAATGAATTAGGATAGGTATAACATGTGGTGCATGTATTTTCTTGAAAATTGCTCGTAGAATGGATTTTTAAAGAAATATAATAGGGTGTTCCATTTAAAATAGCAAAGTTGAGAGCACTTCCGCTTATTTAAACTGGTTGTGCCCCATAAAATATGAAACATCAGAAATCTGCATGCTATACGACTTCTCAAAATAATAACAGGCTTTTTAGTAAACTCGTGGTAACCCGGTATACTATATTTTTGAATTTTGTATAATTTTTAGGGAATTTACATATGGTTATTTAAACATTTTTTTACCAAGGTCCTTATCATGTGCGATGGTGTTAGCTGTTACTATTAGTATTGCAGCTTGCTATTTGCTATATTTTTAAAAACCACGTCAGAAATCACTAAAACTTTTAACTTTTTTATTATTTGCTTTTTAAACAGACTTTATATAAAGGTATATTATTTATATTTATTATTATATCATTTATATGTCATATAGCATAGATTTAGAGTGTGTAATAAAAAAATGGGAGTAGCCATATTTCAAAAAATAAATTGTGGTGTAAAAAGTTAATATTATTTCAAATTTAGATTATGTGTTTAATGGTAATTATTTTTTAAAATCGAACTGAAAAAAATAAATCATTGCATTTTTCTTCTTAAACCTCTATGGACATTGGATTTAAAACAATATTATAAATGCAACTTTAGTCGTGAAAAAACCAATTTACAGAATTTGATCGCCATGCTTTGTCCCTAAAAATATTTTCCTGGACACATAAAAGTAACAATTAAGTAGCTACATACATTTTTTTAATACAAAATTGTATCTATTTAAAAATTACACTTACTGGTATTTTATTTTTTTAAATATGGACAAACTTAATTTATTAAAACATACTTTATATTTATAGTATCTACTAGTGTGATATTATTTATTATTAAAATTTATTTACAATGTTACTATTATATTAAAATCAAATATAAAAATGTTAAGTACCACCTTTTTTACTTTATTCCTACATTACTTAAATGGTACATTACATACCGGGGTGAAACGTGTTTTATTACTGTCTAGAGAAATGGATGGTATACAGAGCACACCGAACCATGGACCATTATATTACAGTAACCATGGCGGCGCCATGGTTACTGTAATATAATATAAACCATAGAAATGGTTGTGAAAGATCCAATTTTATGCACTCAATAAACAATCATGTTCCTTGTCGCAGAAAAATCCTCAAAAACTCACCCTTTGCTTATAAGTGGTCAGGTATTCGAATACATTTAAGTATTTGGTATTCAGTATTCGAGTTAATACTTTTTTCCTTAGTATTGGGGATTCTGTATTCAAATACGTTTGAAGTATTCGACTAATATTTACCTAGTATTCGAATACCAAAATGTGGAGAAGCATATTCGAATAAGAAAATTGTCATGATTGGAATACCAAAAGGGAACAAAAATACGAAAAAATGAGGTGAGGGTGAGGCAAGGACCTTTTTTTCTTTGGCTCTTCAAAATTTGTATGAGTGGTAAATTAGGCGCGTTTATAATTTGTTTTAATCAGAAAAAGGTTGGTAAGGACCTTTTGTTTTGCTCTTCAAATTTTTTTAATTGTTTTTTCTACTATCCGAGCCTTCTCTTTTTCAGTATTCAAGTACCGATTCCGGGTATTTAAGAATACTGAGTTTTTAAATACTTCTTTTTTCAAAGTATTCAAATATTCGGTATTCGAATACTTTCTTTTTCCGCAATTGGTATTTGTATTCGAATGCCGATTTTCAGTATTAGACCCAACTCTGATTGGCATAAATTTATAGCCACGGTGGCTTTAAAAAGCCTTGGATTTCAATAAGGTATCTGTCAGTAGATTAAGACTAAACCGGTAAGCAAACATGTTGTTTTGTTTTTACATTCAAAAGCCCACTTTGTAATAACAGATTTTTTCTTTGTCCCTAAAAATATGCATTAATCCCAAGTATCCCAAATCTAAGAATATTTGGATTCCCCCAGGATCGTTAAAAAACGTTTTAAGGGTCCTTACAGATGAAGGTTGTGAAGTAGCGTTTGTAAGTTGTGAGACATTCTTCTGTGTTTTGTTAGTTGTTACATGCAAAATGAAACATATTTTTTGGCCCATTTGATTACAGGTTGATTATTAGACTAATTACAAAGGGTTATTAAAAAGTAGTGGATTTTTGCCAATTTTGCTCAATAAATTGGGGTAATTTTACTTAAAACGGTGTCAAAACTCTGAGGGCTATCTTGCCTAGGTGAGGGAACGGTAGTAAATTCAATTAAAAAAAAGAATAAATTATTTAGAATGTTAAAAACTTTATTAGAGCAAAAAGGCAGATGCATATTTAAGAAATCTATTCAATTTCACACATTTTTGAAATCTTAGTTCCGTTACAAATCAAACGTACGAACGCGCTACGTCCGACAAAAGTTGCATTGAAAGTAACTAACGTGTACGGGCCGCGCTGCTTGTAAAAGGTTACATTACTTATCGTAGGTCGTTTGTACGTCTTAAGCTGCGTCCAGACTTGCAACAATTCGCCCAACATCCATCCAAACAAACCAACCTATTTGCGCGCTCCTTTGATGCAAAAATCGACAAGCTCTGAATCACCGCGAAATCATTCCCCAAGCCCTTGAACCGACGCCGACGTGAAATCCGTCCACGTCCACGTCCGCGCTTATGGGGGCTATGTGGTGCAAAATTCGGCGCGGCTAATTGTTGCAAGTCTGGACGCAGCATTACGTGTAACGGGACTTACTATTTTTATTTGGATTTATTATACAGGATGTCTTCAAAAGGTTTGTACAAAATTCCCTAGACCAAAATACAAGGATTTGACGCAATTAACTTTTGTCGAAAAGTTTATCGTTTGCGAAACATGTCATGTATATAGTCAATAAAGTTCTTATTTTATTTTAAATGTTTTATTTATTATAAGATATTTTTCTACGAAACTCGGTATTAAAAGGTTTTTCAGAGTGGGACGAATCTGATTTTGCTAATGTTTTTGTCGTAAAATGTAGAGTGGGCCACCTGCAGTCCTTTGTTGAGGTTCAAAGTTGCCCCGGTATATTTAAAATTTTAGTAAAGAATTATTTTTCCATATTTTTTGTACAAAAAGGTAGGTATACAAATATTGCTACGAGCAACCGTTTTTGAGAAATTTCAGATTAAACATTTTATTCCATACAAAATTTTGCCATTGCAGTTATTCACACTTTATCTAGGTCACCTGCATGGAGGTGTCCAAAAGTCTGTACAAAATGCTACAACAAATTCATTGGGCCAAAATACGATCTAATGCAATTTACCTACCGACAAGTTACTGGTTTGCAAGATACAGGGTGTCAAATTTCCCATTTATTTTATTTTTACGTGGACACCCTGCATCTTGCAAACTATCAACGTTTTAACCAAGGCAAAATTAATAGTTGTATTTTGGCGTAAAGAAATTGTAGTACCAAGTTTTACAAACCTTTTAGAGAAACCCGGGTGGCCTAAAAAATGGGTAAAGGAAAGAGAAGGAATATTTTTATTTATTTATTTATATACAGTATCTACAGCTTTGCCATTTACAGATACCACCTAGTCTAAGGAACACTACAAATCATAAAACATATATAGATAGATCTTAAAAATATGTACATATACCTAACTATTATATCACAAAACTAAGTCAATTATACTACTATACTACTCTACACTAATAAAGTAGAACTATTATTTACAAAACTAAATACAGAATATCAGACAATTGCTTGGACAAGTAGAATTTTTCCTCCATATGAGTGGAGGAAAAATTCTACTTGTCACAAGCAATTGTCTGATATTCTGTATTTAGTTTTGTAAATGTTTTGTAAATTCATTAAATAAGGCGCACATGCGATAAATTGGAGAATTTTTGTATGTATTTATCCTTGGAAAGTCCAGATAGAAAGCTCTTTTTTATCTGGTATTGCTATATTTTATGGAAAATGGAAGTTTTGCTAATAATTCGGAGGAATTAATTTTATTACTTAATAATTTAAACAAATAAACTAGACATATCTTTATCCGTCTCTTTTCTAATGATAATCTATGAAAAAGATCTAATAAGGCCAAATGGTTGTACCCTTGATTAGGATAGAAACCAAACTTTTTAAAAATAAGTACTTTAAAAATTTTCTTTGCACTCTTTCAATAGATTTATTCCATATGTCATATTGCGGAGACCACACAATACTTACATACTCCAATTTTGGTAATACTAAACTGTCAAATAATTTAAGACAAACATCAACACTAAAACACTAAGTGGTCCTGACAATGAACCCAATCATCTTGTGTGCATCAGTTATTCTCGTGGTAATATGTTCCGTAAAACTTAAAGAGCTATCAAATAAAACTCTCAAATCTTTCTGAGATGAAGTTTGGGACAATTTAGTATCACATATATTATAATTAAAATTGATTATGTTCTTATTTAAAGTAAAAGACATTTTAGCACATTTTTCCAAATTAAAATTAAAGCCATTGGGATTACACCATTCAAACACAATATCCAAATCCTGTTGCAAAGACATGCAGTCACTATCACTACAAATTTCTAAAAACAATTTAAAATCATCAATAAATAACAACTTTTGAGAATTCTTAACAACATCACATATACCATTTATAGCTATAACAAAAAGAAGCGGACCAAGGTTCGATCCTTGAGGAACTCTTGATGGACACCTATACAATTTAGACCTAGCACCTTTAATTTCTACGTATTGTTGACGATTAGACAAATATGATTTTAACAAGTTAACCAAGTCATCGGTTACATTCATATTCAGTAAAGCTTGAATTATAGTACTGTCTCACTCTGTCAAACGCCTTGGCCATATCGGTTATAAATAACATCTATTTGTTTATTATTGAGTGCTTCATGTATATATTGTGAGAATATTATAAGATTAGTTCAGGTGGATTTTTGTGGAAGACAGCCATGTTGACTTTCAGAAATATAAAATTTGACTTCTTCATAAAGCCTATCAAAAATAACAATTTCAAACACCTTGGATACGGAGCTTACTACAGCTATAGGACGGTAATTTACAATCTCCCGTCGAACTCCACCTTTAAGAACTGGAATGACCTTTGTGTTTCGCCACACTGTAGGAAACGTACTGTAACGAAGTTACTAATTTTTAATTTCATTTTGGTAATTTTCTAGAAAATGGGAGCAACTCCGATTTTGACGAAATTTGGTATACGGGGGTTTTTGGGGCGCTGATCACGAATCTGGAAAGAATTATTTGGCGGTCACGTTTCGTTCTCGAGATATCCATCATCAAAGTGGATATTTGAACTAACCTTATTTTCACTATATTCCCCCTTCTTTTTGCACACAATTCTTGATTTAAAGCTAAACTGTCACACAATATTTGATTTTCACCTTTTAAAACCCCGTTTTTCTACGTTTTTACATTATTTTTGCATTAAACTGCATAGCTATACTTTGAATCATTTTAATCCCAGTTTGCCATGAAGCCCTATGTGTATGTATGGTTGCCGGATTATCAAAGAAAAGCCACGCAATTTAATTCAAAAATAATGTAAACGTAAAAACGGGGTTTCAAAAGGTGAAAATCAAATATTGTGTGACACTTTAGCTTTAAATCAAGAATTGTGTGCAAAAGAAGGGGGAATACAGTAAAAATAAGGTTAGTTCAAATATCCACTTTGATGATGGATATCTCGAGAACGAAACGTGATCCGCCAAATAACTTTCAGAGGTGATCAGCACCTCAAACCCCATACCAAATTTCGTCAAAATCGGAGTTCTCCATTTTCTAGAAAATTACCTTCATTTTAGTTATTATATTTTTAAGTCCGTTATTTTTCATAGAAATTGACCGGTTCTTTTTGTAAAATATAAAGTAGATCTCGGAGATTATGTTTGCATTATTAAATCCGGTACGCGAACCCGCGAAATAACTAATTAGGGAAAACAAAATAACCGTACTGCCGAATCTCGCATCGGAGATTCCCGCGATACCCGTGAAACTTGCAGTCCCACTGCCGTAAAGCCCGCGATGACGCGTCGAGAGTGGGGAGATCGTATACTTAAGCCGCTACGCGCGGTACGATACAAGGATCTAGGTACACCGTACGATTATCGACTGGAAAATATTGCGGCTGCGCATTAGTCGTATTTTAGTAATTTCATGTTGTACTTAACCTAACATTTCACTCATTTCAGTTTTTATTGTGCGTCTATCAGTATTCTGTGGTTTTTATTTTTCAATACTCATTTCACATTTCACGGATTATTTTTATTATGACTTGCACTTCATATTAATTATATTAACATTATAAGTTACCTAAGTAGGTTTTGTTTTTAGTTTTATATTTTATTTTTTTATAAAAAAACAAGAGGTTTATTTAATGACATATTTTATTACATAATTTCAATACCTTCTAGGAAGGTAATAATTACGGTAACCTCTCTATAAAAAAAATTAATATTAAATAAAATATGTTTATTCGCACACAGAAAAGGAATACTAATTCATCATCCACTTTTTTTTCATATCTTTCACGTTTGTTTTTTTGTCCTTCATTCATACTGTATGTAAGTTAGGTTCGTATATTAATATAATAATATTATTTATTTATTTATTTATTTATTAAGTATACGGGATTCCCCATTTTACAATGACTATTACAATTATTGAAAAAATAACTACAAAATTAAATTAAGCTACAATTAGATAACTAACTATATACTTATATTACTTGATGCTTGGTGCATAACTAAATTAATTTGTTTTATTTCTATTAAACCTTCACCATATCGTCAAGAAATTTGTATATACGTTTTCACGACTTGGCAAGGAAACATGTTTCACGTCACGCGGGACGAATGCGCAGCCGCAATATTTTCCAGTCGATAATCGTACGGTGTACCTAGATCCTTGTCGGTACGATCGACAGAACCTCACGTTCTCGAAGACCGACTAGTCGACAGCAGAGCAGCGAACGGGACCAGCCAGAGACAGTAAGCATATCTAACCTTTTTATTACAGGGCGACTTGCTTTTGCAGGTGCAGGGTGCGTGGAGAAACTACCAGGGTGGCAGAGTCTTTATACTGTTTGTCCGGTATCAACGTGTAGTGGGCTCCCGGTTGATACCTGGTTCGGGTCTATGCTGGCGACTCACCCCATAGATCCTCTCGTCATTTTCGATACTAGTGTGTGCGCTCTCCCGGCTAGTATCCATTCATACTGTTCTTCGTCAATTGCTTTTGTCCGGTATCAACGTGTAGTGGGCTCCCGGTTGATACCTGGTTCGGGTCTATGCTGGCGACTCACCCCATAGACCCTCTCGTCCTTTCGATACTAGTGTGTGCGCTCTCCCGGCTAGTATCCGTTCGTAGTTTTCACGCACCTGACCATCGGAGAAAGCAAGAAGCCTGATAAACAGCTGTCATTATCTGTTAGGTCCTTGGTGAAATTTTCCTACCCGTTCCCCACTTTCCGTCGAGTAATAACCGATATATTTACGACTCCGCGACCAAATCATTAGGGGTGGTTTAGATTTTAAACAGGACAAACGACGCGCATTACCAGGTTGGGTTTTATTTAGATTTAGGAATTAAATTTAAGAACTAGGTTTGTATGTAATAAACACGACCTCAATATATCTATTCTCTTTGTTCTTTTTAAAATTGCGAGTTTTATTTGTGTTACTCCCTATAGAACCTTGGAGAACCTTTCTCCACTGTCTAAAAGCTACCTCGCGGTATAGTGGACCCTTTACCACTTTAAATAACTAAGGGTGGCGCCCGAGATATTTCTACAAACGCGCCAAGAACGATAGTTTTCCATAACCGCGGAAAATTACCGTTACAAATTTGGCGCCCGAGCAGGGACCTACTTTTTTCTAAACCGAGGGTTGCGCATGCGCGGAATAAAATTTTGAGATACACCGTTTTTCTGACTAATTTGGGGTCGTAGATTGCTAATTTGACAGTTTTATCTACGAAATCCGTTTATTTTGGGAAATACCGCCCAAATTTTAAATTGGACCGTAAATTTAGTTATTTTAGATAGAGGGAGTCCGAAAAACCGATATGCGCAAGAATCGTTCTGCGCATGCGTGAACAGAAAATCGACGAGACACCTCTTTTCCGAGTAATTTGGGGTCGCTCTCACCGAATTTAGAGGTTAGAACTTTCAAAACCATATATTTTGGCCGTTACCGTAAAATTTTTGCTTTTTAAATGTAATAATTTAATAATAATTGATAATATAATCATTTAAGATCTTAATTTGTCCGCTACACCGTTATTTTTAAAATCCATACTGCGCATGCGCAAACTTAAAAATCGTCCCATACCTCATTTTCTACTAAACCGACGGAGTAGAGTCCAAATCCGGTAGTAAAATTCTATTAGGTATCACCGTTTAGAAGATATCTGGTCTTAGTTTGTCTGTAGGAGTAAAATAAATAGATTTGGTATTTTTGTTGGTCATACTTTCAGAAATATATTTGCTTTTGTCCATTTAATTTGACCATGACTGAACCAAGGGATGAGAAGGCCGAATTTCAGGTCTCGACGACCCTGCCACAAGGGACATCATCGATTCCACCCGCCCCACCTCTACCGCCAGTGCCACTGACGCTAAATACAGCTTATGGAGGAGACACCCGTGTAAGCTGGGTCTACCAACTAAGGAAAGGCGACTTGGTAATGGAGCTGATGAAGTTTGGACTAAATGCTGAGGGCACCGTAGATGAGCTCCGGAAACGACTAATCCAGTTCCTGAAAGTAGGAAGAAGCTCACCTCAACCCAGAAGCCAGCCGCCTAGTTTCCCCATGGTCTCAGTGAGCGGTCCGACCACCATACACCCTCAATCCGTCCCGGCGCCGACACTATCTTTGGTCACCCAGACGACGACGACCGTCACCATGGGATGTACGTCCAGCCTAAGTCGAAGGCAGACGCCCGTCCCCGTCACCATTCCGTTCACCCGTTTGACGACATCCGCCGGACCATCCTTCACTACCACATGGCCCTTTGTTGGCCCACCAACAAGCTTCGTGCCGCCACCAGTGACGACGTATGCATTCCCTCCGAGTCATGTCTCGCCAGCACCAACATCCACGTCAGTTGCTCCACAAGGTGTTACTCCGACCAACCGACAACCAATAAAGATCCACAAGTGGAACGTCCACTTCAATGGGCAGGATGATCCAGTAACATTTCTGGAACGGCTGAAGGAGATTTGCGAATCCCAGGGCGTTCTGTTGGACCACGTGTTACCCCATCTGCCCGAGATCTTGAATGGAGAAGCCGCCTTATGGTTCCGTAACAACCGCCATACCTGAGGGTTTTCCAGTGACGAAAATTTTGGTGCATCACGCTCCAGAGCTTGAAGCTCTTGAACTGCTCTAAAAAGTTAGTCACTGGAACGCATCCTTGACAAGGAAAGAGAGACACTTTAAGAAATTTTAAAATTTCGTTGTTTTTAACCTTTCTTGGCTTTATAATAATAATCTCTTTTTAATATTTAATTCCATTTTAAATAAATAATTTTAAAAATCCATCCTTAATCATAAAAAAACACGTTTGAAGCACAAAAACCAAAAGAGGGGTTGGTGCATGAGGGGCAAGGGAAAGAAAAACGGAGCAGCTCAGGTGCATAACACTTTCCGTCACTGGAACGCCATAAAGTAGAACGAAATGCTCCTGAGCTACTCGGGAGCGCTCTGTTTGCGTCACTGGAAAGCCCCTCTGGACGACATGGAGTGAGTTTGAGAATGCTTTCCGCATCTTCTATTTTCCCGGAAACTACGAAGTGGACCTGGAGGCCGAGATAAGTCGCCGTCTGCAACGCCACGATGAGCCCGCCTCCACCTATATTACCGACTTACAGACGCTGATCCGCCGCCATGGAAACATCACACCGGAACAAGAACTACACTGGCTGTACCGCAACTTGCTACCGTCATACCGCCAATACATCCGAAGAAACGACTTCCAGGACCTAGTATCCTTTTCCAAGATCGTCAAGGAATTCGAGTTACTCAGCCAGGAATTACAGGAATCAACCCCGCTTCGCTACCCACTTCGACGCCCAGACAACCGGACAGTCGTCCCACCACACAACGACGACAGGGATACTACAAGATACCCACCGTCGCGTTATACACCGCCGAGGATACAGTCCCCTGTCCGCCCAACCCGGCCGAATCTGACACCTAGGAACACTAACCCACCGCTGGACCGACCCCGCACCGATACCCAAGCTACACGGAACCGGCAGGAGGTCACGTGTTGGAGATGTGGACAGACAGGCCATCTCCGTAGCCAGTGTCGATCTTCACCGAAGCTGTTTTGTTCTCGATGTAACAAAGAAGGCGTTATGTCTAGAGACTGCCAATGCAGACGGTCGGAAAACTAGAAAGGCGCTGTGTTGATCCGAGGCCGACACAGGATGCCGCCGACGCCTCGTTTGATTCCGTAGCCACAGGGGTACCCGACGACCGACCACATGTAACCGTTAGTTTCCAGGACCGATTGTACACCGCCTTGATCGATACCGGAGCTGCTAGCTCCTACATGGGAGAACTTCTTGCAGAACAATGCCGTTCATCAAAGACCCGGAAAGTAACGCCGACCGTTGGCTATGCAAGAGTCGCAAATGGACAGTCCGCTAGAATTAAGGAAGCCTACCGGCTAAAACTGAAAGTTGGTTCAGAAACCGTCACAGAAATATTTAACTACCTACCTCAGCTGGCAACAGAAATTCTAATCGGCATGGATATACTAAGCAAATATCCTTTCCGTATCGAATTGCAAAGCTCTAATGTCTATCTGAACGACAGACTACTACCTAATCCGAACAACAGAGATCAAAGTAGTCCGCTGGAAGAAGTCTCAACTAATGAACGACTAACCCTAACCGACGATGAAGGGGCCCGCCTCAAGAAATTTTTGGACAAGGAATTACCAGAGTTTGAAACTTTGAAAGGGACCACTCCGTTAATAGAGCACCGTATTCATTTGACCGACCCGGAACCAATAAAACAAAGATACCGCCCGCAAAACCCGAGAATGCAGGCGATTATTAATGAGGAGGTCGATAAAATGTTAGAGGATGGCATTATCGAACCATCAGACAGTCCGTGGAGCTCTCCTATTGTCATGGTACGCAAGAAAGATGGGTCATACCGATTTTGTGTGGACCTACAACGGGTTAATAAAATTACCCGCAAAGATGCGTATCCATTGCCATATATTAATGCGATTCTGGACAAGCTAAGGAAAGCCCGATACATATCTAGCATTGATCTTAAACAGGGGTACTGGCAAATTCCTCTTGCTTCGGAAAGTCGACCGATTACTGGTTTCACCGTACCATCAAGGGGACTATTTCAGTTTAAGGTCATGCCTTTCGGCCTGCACTCCGCTCCGGCCACTTTTCAAAGGTTGATGGACAGGATAATTGGACCTGATATGGATCCGTACTGTTTTGCCTACCTGGATGACATTATAGTCCTTAGCGAGACTTTTGAAGATCATTTGAAGCATCTTAAAGAAGTGTTTAACCGATTGAAAGCTGCCAATCTGAAACTGAACCCCGAAAAATGTCAATTTGGGAGACGTTCCCTGAAATATCTGGGACACCTTGTCACCGCCACTGGTATCCGTACCGACCCCGACAAGGTCCGAGCAATACTGGAGTTGCCAACGCCAACAAATGTTCGCGGCGTCCGACGATTTTTAGGAATCGCATCCTGGTACCGAAGATTTGTTCCTGGATTTTCACAGATAGCTGCACCGTTAAACCGACTCCTTAAGAAAGGAATCCGCTGGAATTGGACATCCGAACACGACGAAGCTTTTCTTGGTCTTAAGAAGTGCCTAACCAGAGCACCAGTGCTGGCTTGTCCAGACTTTAGCAAGCCCTTTGTTCTGCAAACCGACGCAAGCGACAATGGTTTGGGCGCTGCTCTGATACAGCACGACCAGGAAGGAGATCATGTCATTGCTTACGCCAGCCGCAGTTTAACGGCAACTGAGAAGAAATACTCCGTCACAGAAAAAGAATGTTTGGCCATAGTCTGGGGTATCGAGAAAATGCGCCCCTATCTAGAGGGATACCGTTTTACTGTCCTGAGCGATCACCAGTCCCTTCGCTGGCTACATTCTTTGAAGAGTCCTAGTGGACGCCTTGCTAGATGGAGCATCTTTTTGCAGCAATATGACTTCGAGATCCGTTATCGTAAGGGAGTTCTAAACCGAGTGGCTGACGCCCTGTCCCGGGATCCCGTACCAAACGAGCTTCCCATTGAAGAGGCTGATCCGCTGAATACCGTTGAAACCGAAGGAAGTTGTCCATGGTACACGAAAAGAAGTCCGAAGTGCAGCTTAATCCCGAAGCATATCCCGATTACTGCATCCGAGAAGGAAGACTATATCGTCACTTTTGGGACTCCGCTGATTTGACCGAACCCGAAATGACCGACCCATGGAAGTTATGTGTCCCTAAACCGACAAGAATGCGTGTGCTTGAGGAGAACCATGATGCACCAACCGCCGGTCATATGGGCATTGCCAAGACCACCGCCCGCATTGCTCTCCGTTATTATTGGCCCGGTATGTTCCGAGACATTGCAAAATACGTCCGAGAATGTAAGTCCTGCCAACAGTTTAAATCATCTCAGCAACAAGCTCCAGGCAAGATGCAACCATCCAAGAATCAGAATCCTTGGGAAACTGTTAGCACCGATTTAGTTGGACCGCTGCCAAGGTCCTCAAAAGGTAACAGCTACTTGGCTATCTTCCAAGACCGTTTTACGAAATGGATAGAATGCCGACCTATTAGGAAAGCCACCGCCAGAGCTGTCAGTCAAGCATTTCACGAGTTGATCCTGACGCGATTTGGCCGTCCCGACGTTGTAATTTCAGATAACGGCACCCAATTTACTGGACACGTCTTCAAGGAAATGTTAGAAGAGTATGGCATTCAACACCGCTTGACTCCGCCATACACTCCCCAGGCTAACCCTGTTGAACGAGCCAATAAAACACTGAAGACCATGATATCACAGTTCTGTGATCATGACCATAAGAAATGGGATGCCCACCTACCGGACCTAGTATTTGCTTATAACACGTCACGAAATGATTCAACTGGGTTTTCCCCGGCTTTTCTAAATTTTGGTCGCGAGATAAAACCGCCGAAAGCTCTATTTCATAACGGACCACCACCGTTCAATAACACTACCGACCCGTCCGATACCACCGATCCGTCCGACATACCTGAAATAGACCGAGTTACCGCATTGACCAACCGGATGAAGAGACTTCAGGAAACTTACGAGCTAGTCCGTGTTAATTTAGCAAAAGCGTTTAATACTCAAAGTCGTAATTACAACCTTCGTCACCGCGACTGGAGATGTCACGTAGGCGACCGAGTTATGAAACGTGAACACTATCTGTCCTCCGCCGCGAAAAATTTTGCCGCTAAACTAGCTCCGAAGTACTCCGGTCCTTACACCGTGACAAAAGTTATTTCTCCCGTGGTCTATAACCTTAAATCCTTATCAGGTAAAACTCTCCGTCATATCCACATCAAGGACCTAAAACCCGCATACCATTAATCTCACTTTACTATTTTACTTAGCTATGCCAGGAAATGGAGGAAGACTACCCGGTGAACCACCACGAGGCGCGCCAACCACACCAGTAATTCTCCTCAAATCCGAGGCCAAGCGCGTGCAAGCGGAAGCTATCCGCCGCACAAATCAGTTAAAAGCTTTTGTACGGGACTGGCAACGGCAGTTTCAAACCGGGCAAAAACGCAGCCCCGCCCATTTAATTAGCCCCGCTTCAAATTGCACACCAGAAACTGCCAAATTCCGAAGACCCTCCTGTGTGACTAAAGCATCCCAACCGGAGACAGGATTGAATCCCACCGGACAGAGAGCCCCCTGCCGTCCGGCCCCCGTAACCGCGGGAAACGCTGCTCCGAACCAAAAACCGGACACTGTCAGGCTCGAAGGACCCTCTTGTGCGTCTGCGCTCGAAGCTTCCCAAATTAATAAGTATTTAATGTCCTCTCTTACTCCAGCACTAGGTTTTATTCTCCTAACAGTATCACAAATAGCGAAAGAACTTCAGGAAGCTATGATAGAATCGACCGCAACCC